>JANCMC010004801.1:295596-317250 GCA_024363005.1 Charaxes varanes | reverse complement strand
TTATACTATTTAATTAGAGGTAGCGCCATGCTTGTAGCCGAATTGGTCCGGCGCGTCCGGGTACCAGTACCTCTTTCTCACATTTAACGAGAAACAATATTTTCGTTCGGAAACACTTAAGCCCTCCGTTCCCTTCCAGTGTTTATTTTCATTAATTATTCGGGGTAAAATAATCTGTTTGTTTAAAGGATTCTGTAATCCGTCGACGATAAACTTTTAATCTCTCTCGAGATTATCGCAAAATATAGTTTTCGTCACGTAAAACAACCACTGAGTGATCGTGGAGGGGATGAGTTTGCACGTCTGCCGCAAAAGTATTACAACTATTATTTTAGGCTGTTATATTTTTTTTAATAAAATACTTATTGAAGAATCATAAGATAATAGTTAATGTAACGATAATTATGAAATATGTATAATAAATAAGAAGCCCACAGCGTGCACAAACGCGCAGGTACATGCCGGCGGCCATCTTACGTGACGGGAACTGTAATTTTTGGATGCCGGTCTATTCCAGCTCTAATTTAGTTAATTGATCGATCTCCAAAAAAGAACATTACAAGGTTGATTACGTTTTTATTTTCGACATTAATTCTTTATTACTTTCATGAGTTTTCTCAGGGATCATGTTGATTGAATTTCGTCATTTAAAATTCACAATCGTGGGATATGTAAGTTTCTTGCATACTGTACAGTGGTAGCTGTTTTTAATTTTATTATGAAAATTGTAATATAACTAGCATTTACCCGCGATATCATTTGCATTAATGTACAGTACTTCTAGACAAATTGAAGTGGCGGCAATGTAGTCACGTCAAGTGATGGTATTGTTGTAGAGTTTCGTTCGGTATGTGAGATTTTCCGGTGAACTAAACTCGTCATTAAAGGCCGGCAACGCATCAACTTTCCTCCTGGTCGTGCAGATGTCCATGACCGTCAGTAGGCACTTAGCTGCCTGCTGCCTGCTCGTTTGCTCCTTGTAACATAAAAAAAAGATACCGGATACCTACCGGATACCCGGTCCTATTCGTAAACATATTTGCATTCATTTGTGTAATGTTTTATTACAAATTCTGTTACGCTTTTTTAACATAATGTTTTCAGTTTAGATTTAAGTTTCGTTTCGATCGCGGCAAGGTAATGAATCAGTCACAGATTAGGCAAGCCGCTATCAGTTTTGTTATGTGTTCATGTGAGAAAGAGGTACTGGTACCCGGGCACGCCGGCCCAATTCGGCTACAAGCATGGCGCTACCTCTAATTAAAATTATTACATTTACATTAAAAAACCGTTAAAATAGATCATATGAATTCCCAAGTTTGTGTATGTTCACACGACAGCGCTTTTTCAACGCGACGCTTTTTAATCGAGCACTACTACAGATAGACACTTTTACCTATTTATAATTATATACTATTTTATACTATATATGTTTATTGTGAAAATGGTGAAAACAAAACATTACTCGACTGAGTTTTTTGCGGGCTCTTTTAGTGCACGGCGCGAAAAACCCTATAATCGTTAAGTCGTAAATTCTATCACCAAATTATTAAATGATTAAAAAAAAATCTACACGAATGAACGATTTTGACTTTGACCTGTGTACCGATGTACCGATGATGTACCAATTTGTTTATTCGTAATTTTAACCATATTATAATTTCACTTATGGTAACGATTTTAGACTTAAATTAATAATAATCAGGTGTTTTCAGAAATTATATTGGTCTCAGCCAAAACTGAAATCCATATTAAATGAACTTGGAATATGGCGGACTAATTAAAACGCGGATTAAGTTGCGACGTTTTGGAGAATTCAAATCAATTAATACCCCTGGAATTGCTATTTCCAGATCTTCAATTACCCCCTAACCTTTGATTTAACGGATACGCCTTAGGGACCTTCAAGAAAAGAGCATACTAATTTCTAAAAAGGCCGGCAACGCATCTGCGGTCCCTCTGGTGTTGCTGTTGTCCATGGGCGTCGGTAGTCACTTGGGTGAAAGCTGACTCCTCATTTTTATATAAAAGAAAAAGATTTACTTACAACTGGTTACAAATGACATTCACTACAACAGAAATATACGCTTAGCTCAGTAGTTGCGTTTGGGCTGGTTTTGCGGAGGACTCAGGTTCAATTCCTGGGGATACAAAAATAAAATTCTTCAGTTACTTAAACATTTCCCATTTACATCCGAACGTGTCTGAGAAAACGGTGTAAAATTAACATAGACAACCATATTTCATAAAGTAACAAAGTCTAGTATTTTACATGTCAAATATTTGAAAACTATCATCACAAGTTTTTAAAACCAAACACTTGCCGAAAAGAACAAACCACATTTCAGAAATAATAAGGCAATTATTTTTCGTTTTAAACCAAAAATAGCCGCGCGAGCAGCTGGCGCATCCTGACCCTAAATTACAAATTGATGATACTTGGGTCGGGTGCAGCTCCGGTTAGACATTTACTCTAAAGAAGAATAAAAAACCAGGTAGATATGCTCTTTGATATTCTTTTTATCCCTCAATCTACTCTATTTCGTCGTGAAATAACGTGACATTGGCGAATTAAAATATGCCCACTTGACATAGATAAGAACCATAAATCAAAAATTGAATTGAATATTTTTATCTTAAGCAATCGGATAATTATTGAGTAAATCGGCTTGTGAAGTTAAATAATACTTATCTCTATAAGTAAAAAATGTAGTTTTACTTTTATTTTTTAACAAGTTTAACCTAGAGGAGAATAAAAAATCAGGTGGGTATGTAAAATGCGTGACCTCTTTAGTATTATTTTTATGTCAAACAGTCATAATTATTGAGCAAATCTACTTGTGCATGAAGCGAAATAATGAATTTTTATAGGTAAAAAAAAATAAGTTTTAATTTTTTTCAACTTTAATAATAAAAAATCAGGTAGGTATGTAACACGCGTGGCCTCTTTGTTATAATTTTATCTTAAAATTTCGATATAACAGAAAAGCAGATGTTGATGAAGTATAAATTAATTTTAGTTAATGTGTAGCTTCCGACGCAAGGGGATCAGCTAAACACCTGTGTTAGGATTTGTAACTCAATAGTACACGCAGACATATAAATAATATCACAGAGTAGATATGTGCATACGTAATCTGCGCTGAGCTGATGCGATTCAGCAAATCTAGATATATAAATAAAAGTTAAGCGACTGTTTGTATCGTCGAATTTTTTTTTTTAGTAATTGCATATACGATATCTATAACAAGTTAAAACATTTTTATTCCGTGTAATCTCCGAAATGGCTGTATCGATTTGGACATGACTTCCACTGGCAGATTGCTGATTTTACAGGGAATAACATACGCTACTTTTCTTTTAGCGAAATAGTGAGGGTTGCACACAAAAAACCTTCAAAATTTAACAAATGCACGCGGGCGAAGTCGTGCGTTACAGCTAGTCATTAATAATAATCTTATCAAAAAAGCATCAAAGGTTCCAAAGCCCAATGGTAGAAGTTTAGATCAAAATCCGTGAAATAGTCGGTTCAAAACCCGCTGGTTTATCATTATTGTCACCGCGTCTAACACAAAAAAGCTTAATTGGGTAGTAACCAGAATTTAATAATTTTGTTTACTAGCCAATATTTCAAAATATTCCTAATATCAAAGAAAAATACATTTCTATTACAAATAAATTAATAATTAACGAAAATAATAAAAATCATCGTCTACTATGTAACATAATTAAATAACATAAGATAGACCTGTAAATTATTAAATCCCTGCATTCATTATTTCCAGCGATTTTAAGATTTTTTTGACATGGTTAATTTAATAGCCAAATCTTACCTGATATGTGAGCAAAGCATAAAGTTAAGGTTGCTATAGCACAACCGGAAGCGAGTGCAGTGGAAAGAAGAACAGCTGAAGCGGAAGCTCCGACGCCCGCTCCTCCCGCTGCACCACACACTATAAACACATAGAGGAAGGACGCCGCACATTCAGCCACGACAGCCTTCCACAATGAAAGAGTTCGCACTTCCAACCTGGCCGGCACTTTCCCCGTCAACACGGTATCACTGTTTGCATCCCTACGTAAACACTCCAACTTTTCAAACAAGGTAATAATATGCTGTTCCAAGTTATTATCTTCGATATTCAACGTTTGCTCCCCCATTTTAATAATTAAAAAGTTTGATCGTTACACGCTTATCATTTTTATTTTAAAAAAAAAGTTCGCGTACGAAATTCGCGCGTAACGTTTGAATTTCGAACGCTACATACACCCACGCGCGAGAGAGACTTGGCTCGAAGTGGTTCAGCCCGGCAAGTGAATGAACGGGGACTGAATGGAGCGATGGCGCGCACATGTCCCGCCAGTCGCCACTTGTTACGCCCCCGCCCCGGGACCTGCACTCTCCGAGGGTGTAATAAAATCACCAATGCGGATTACCACAATAGCGTTAAATTATACATGCAGTTATCGTATGGATTTTTATCTTTTTGAAAACATCGTCGACCCATTTTACGAACAGTAGTAGTTAATTAAAAGGCAGCTGGAATAAAAAAGTTACTGCATTACATAAATTACATTATGGTATAAAATTATGTCACTTCCCGCCTTTGTACGCGTAGATCTTTTAAACTACGCAACGAATTTTAATCGCTAGGTTAAGTAGCTCTTGCTGCGACCGGGTGATAGATGGATGACCCATTATAGCACTGGTTTATATTTAATGTCCGACCTCCTCCGTGTTTTGGAAGGCACGTAAAAACAGTGGGACCCGATTAATGTCACTTTGTGATATTAGTCGTTAGATTGTAGAAATCGTGGGGGTACCGAGGATAAAGTCGAGCCGAGGATTAACTCGCCCCACAGGCACATCCTCTGCAATCTAAGCCGACCCTGATACTTGACCGGGATAACGCAGGGAAGAGGAAGAAGAATAGTATAATGTTATAGTTATTTTCGCCTTCATAGTGGTGATGGCAGTGATCAAAGTCTGCGATTATTATTCTAGGTCTTGAGAAGATGGGCATACTGTAATAGGGAGTGGAGAATTAAGATGTTAGTTAAGAAAAGAGATAATGAACGTACCGTCAATAGCTTCATATAAATAAATAATATATACATAAAAAAGGGGCAAATGGGCAGGCTGTTCATATAATATTTAATATATAATAGTTCAATAATACATTAGTGCCTGCCGATTTCCATGGAAAATCGCTACTAAAACGTTCGCAGATTCCATCATGCTGGGCTTTGAAAGAAAAATATGGTATTTTGCGTAAACTTTATCGGTTCTTAAACATTTCTTTTCTATTCTATTTAAAATAAGCTGTAAACATAACTTAATGAATACAAATAAAACAATATAAAAACAAAACATTCTTACATGTAATATGTATAGTAGAAGAAACGAATGGAACGAATTAGATGAATTATGCAGCGCTTAGATGAACAATCGCCAAACATTACCAGACAAAATGCGCAGATGTTACTCATTATCTCCAATTCTTTAATCTTGCCAATTAATTCTATGAGTAAGAAAACAGAGTTATGATGGAAATCATATTTAGTAGAATTGTCTTAATGACATAGAATCAGTTTGTTTTGTATAACGTTTTATCCCATTGCTGGACAAAGTTCTCTCTCACATTCTTTTATATGCATACACAGTATGTCCTCAGCAACGTCCTATCCCTCCATGATTACACATCTTGGCTTTTATTAATAATTAAAAAAAACACATAGTACATTTGTCTCGATTAATGGCATGTAAATGCGCAAAAACATATTTCGTAACCCCATCGCTGCCATGCTTGTCACGCTCTACTTGTGGAGTAAGTTGGGAAATGCGTGACGAGAGCGTTACGAAAAGTGTTATTAGGCGAGGCGAACGAAAGTTCAAGGGGAAATATAAGTTAATGAAAGGCAAAGAGTTACGTTTCGTATAATACTGTAGGGGCAATAGAGAGAGATGCGAGCACTCGTGTTGTTTCTGTCACAGCTATCTTATATCTAAGACAAAGAAGATATTATTCTTACTTCTCATACCATAAGCCTACTATCTCGGTCTTACAATCAACCTCAGTAATTACTAATGTATCCGATAAAGAAAATTTAATATATAAAATTCTTGTGCCACGGTGTTTGTTGCCGAACTCCTCCGAAGCGACTTGACCGATTCTTATAAAACTATTGTGCATATTTGTTAGGCCTAAGAATCGGTCGTAAATATTTTTGAAACGCCTAAATGATAAAGGTGGCCCACGCGGACGAAGGGGTGGGGTTAGGTTAGCTAGTAATGAATAAAAATAAAAAATCTGTTTAAGTAATTTATAAATAAAAAATACTTCAATCGTATGGTCTAAAGCACACTCGTTTTTTTCTATTATTAATTTAACATTAAAATTCCACCTACACCACACACTTGACCAAAACTTTTCCCGCACAAGAGTTTCACAACTGTCCAACTGCCATCTCCTGTGACTCCGAATTCTTAAGAAAAGAGCATACTCATTTATAAAAGTCCTCCATGTTCTCTAAACATGGTATTAGATAATCTAGCAAACTACGACTTATCATAATTGACATAAAATCTTTTATGAGCCATTAACTATTTTTACATTTAAGGCGTAAAAATGTAAATAAAAAAAAATAAATGACAAGTGTACGTTCAGCGCCCTCTCTAAAAGTGTCAAAAAGTTGAAAAACAATTTGTAATGGTGGTGATCGTAGCTAAGTTAATATTGACTGATTATTATTATAGGTATTTTATTATTATTTAGGATAAATCGCATTATAACATTATAGTGGCCGCGGCCATATCATGCTTTCTTATGTCGGGTTTAGCTAAAACATCAGTTTTAGTAGAGGAGGGTGGAAATCAATGTAGAAAACGTTCAAATATTAGTATAAGCCAGGACCAGTGCACCAAAAAATCAAAACTTGATATGAATAACGAAAAGAAATCCAATTTCTCTGTGCTGACTCCAAATTCCAACACCACTATAAAAATGATGTCGTCCTCGATGACAAAGCCAGGAGCGGCGACGAAAAAGCTGGTTATAAAAAACTTCAAAAGTAATAAAATATTATAGTCGAATGATTTTATAACCTCAGAGCACCATCTGGTAAAACGTCTTCATATTTTCAGGCAAGCCGAATCTTCCAGAAAATTACCAAGAAACAACATGGACCAAACTAAAAGAGGCAGTCATAGCTATTCAAACCTCCAAAGCGATTGCTTATTCATTAGAAGAATTATACCAGGCTGTCGAAAATATGTGCAGTCACAAGGTAACACATTAATAATAAATAATTTATTTGATTCTTTATACAAAAGGAGCCTATTTACTAAAGCAGTTAAAAATCTGCTATAAAATGGTGTGCACGTCAACTCTCACCAAGGAATTGTAAATCAAAAATTTCTCACTATGCATGCAGTCTTAGGCAATATCTCCTTCTAACATACCTCCATTCTCCATTCCATATAGCTCCTTCAAATAGTCAACCAATAATCTCTTGAGACGTTTAACCATCATGCTTCTAGCTATAAGAGGAAATTACCGTTAACATGTAACAGAAATCTCATAGGAAAGGTCTAAATATTTACTTAGTTATTATATTTAATGGTTGGCTTTTGACAATTGTTTGTTCAGTATTTTTATCTTGATTCAACGTCAATAACATCGCATAAAAACAACTTCTGGCATCTAATGTGAGTCTAATTGACCCACGCGTTTCCTCTCAACAGATACTTGTAGTTAAAGATGTTTACCAGAAGTAAATAAATACATGTTTGAAAATAACGTATGTAGATATAAATTACCATAAGATCCGAACAACATTTTTCTCATTTATGTGTTTAAAGACATATCACAAATATATTACGTACCTATGATTGGCTTTAATTGAGAAAAGCAATTCGATTGCTAGCCTGCTTGATGATATTAAATGAGTTAAGTAGTTGGATTGTAAGAAATATGGGAAATTGGAATAAGCCTTTGCTTATCCTTTCCTTATCAGTCCTCAGGAAACCACTGCTGATCCTTTGGATCAGTCCACCACTGCTGATCCTTTGGATCAGCAGTGGTGGACTGATAGTTGTAAAAGTATTACGTTGTATATATGTATGTGTAATAAATAGCATACCATAGGAATAATTACATTTTTATTTTATTTAACATTTTTGGGATATGGATTGATTTTTCATTCGCCTATGTACTTGAAACTTTAAGCCTCACGCTTTCAAAATCCTTTTTGTAACCACAATGGGCTGACGTGACTACAAACTGCTATAAAGTATTTTAATAAAAAGTGAGTTAAAAATTTTTATGAAATTGTAAGCCTGTGCCTAAAGTTAACAGATTAATGTTTACTATAAAAGAAGGGTCATGTGGTAGTGCTAATTGTAGTATTTGCTGATACTACGTAAATATTATTAAATATTTACTGTAATTATAACTCACCAAATAGGTGTATGCACGCGTCGTAATCAGAAAGATGAACGAGCTAAAAAGGTTCGTTGGTTGAAATATGACCAGAACGACGCCTTGGCCTCTGTCGGAGCATCACATTGTAAGAATAATAACTTGGAGTTACGACCTAGCAGACGAAATATATTACCAACCTTACAATTATGGTCTAATATATCGCAACAAAATTACTTCTATAATCTGTTTTTAAGTGAATTACGTACCAAATTAAATCAAATTTTTCTTTACGAGGGTTATAGAGCTCAGATTTTTAACTGGCCACCAAAACCACCGAACGAGTAGAGAGTGTATTGATAATAATATACATAACAAGATTTATATACATATAAAATAAAATTATATTTTATTGATAACATTAAAATACTCTGGACGAAGCTGCTCTGTAACGCGTGTCAATTAGAATTCAAAGCGTACATCTGACACGCTGCGTCCTTGTCTGATGCACCTTATTATAGATAAGTCTATCTCGTTCGCTCGTAACTTAAATTTGCCTCAAAGTGTATTTGCGGCCACTTTTTGAGCTCTTTGGAAAAATAGCTTTAATTTGATACCTTCTTCTTCTTCCTAGCATTATCCCGACTAAATACAAGGATTTAATTATTTTTTTTCCTTTAATTTGATACCCAATTTAATTAAAAACAGATAAACGAAATTATGTTGTTGCGAGATTTCAATCCATTAGGAAGCTATAATATTCTTAAATATTTTTTAAAAATCTTATTGGGTAGTATAATAATAAGGTTTTGCAAAATACTATATGGTAAAAATGCTTTGCATTACCAGCTTATCTGCTGCAATAATCCTAAATGATTAACGTAACAATAGTACAAGTATAATATAAATGATATTAAATTACTTATTATAAAACTGTTTTCTGGCCGACTGTTTTAGGAAACTGTTCTGTTTAAGCCTGACAAAGTGATGAAGAAAAATATAAAAAATAAGAAGAATTATAGCTTAAGATAAGACCTCATAGCCGATACGCTAAGGAGATAAGGCGTCGCTATGTTGTGTTTATATATATAAAAGAAAATTAAAATAAATGTACAGAAGGGTAAACCATCGGCAAGTGCACGTTACTAAAACAGTGAGGTAACCGATAATTTGACCTAAGTTTAAAACCTCGAATTTTCCAGATGAGTCCAAACTGCGATAACATACTGAGCCGTCTTAAAGAAATTGACCAGCATTTATCCGGTGGTGCCACCGTGGTGATAGCTTTGGTCCACAACCAAAAATTGTACGTCGCCAACGTTGGCGAGACACGCGCCCTCTTGTGCAGGACCGACGACAACTCAGTCCTAAGGGTGGTTCAACTGACCGTTGACCACAGTTTGAACAACGAGGATGAGTTGCTGAGACTATCGCAGTTGGGGTTGGATGTGAACAAACTTAGAAATGGTATAGTGCTTTGATTATTCTCAACTTCTTCTTCTTCCTAGGGTTATCCAGGTCTAGTTGGTACTATTATATTTAGTCGGACCATGGTGGGTCCGCTTAAATTGAGGAACATTAATCAGGACCTACTTAGTTATACGTGCCTTGCGAAACAATATATGATACAAGAAAGAGAAATAAGATATGGGATATTAGATTACATTAATTCTCATACTATTTTAATGTTGCCATGTCAAAAAAAGCTTTTTCTCAAACATGCTTGGAAATTTGAGAGTTATTTTGACAACCTTCCTCGAGATAAATCGAAATTGCTGTACTGGTCGAGCAGCGGCCGGCAATAGTTGTATGAAAATCCATATCTGTCGTGTTTAGCGGCCAAATAAATTACTATGTGAAATTATATTTGTCGTGTAATTTAAAAATGGAACGATCTCGTACTCCGCAACATGGCGTCCAAAAAGGTAACTTATCGAAGGTTTAATTTAAATTTCGAACTGGTTTACAAATAGAAAAATGTTTAGTGAAAAAAAATACTTTGGCGCGTAAAAAACCATTGTTATTAGTTGTTCGTTAACTTCGTCATTGGTATTAAATACTTTTTCAAATAAAAGTTCTGAATTAGTTTAATTTCCTCGCATTATTCGAGAGAAGTACTATACAAGCCTTTAAGCTTAAGTATTCTCCAGTGATTATTTTAGAAAGGGAAAAAAAACTGGTACATTCTTAAAGTGTCTGTTTTTTTTTCCACTTAGCTGTATGGTGTATGATGTGTTTACCTCTAAGTAGCTTAACATTTTGCCTTTATATTATGTGATCTCTTCCAGCTTTCCTGGAGTGTAGGATAAATAGTACTAAATATAAAGCGGTGCAGGTACCAAAGGGGAAAAAAAAGAAGGACAATAAAAACATACTTATAAGTGCCATGCTTGGCATCAAGCTTCAAGATCGAGTCCGTAACGCCCAAATTCGAATCTGCATCAAGATTAAGTTTGGTCGACTCTTTAGCCATGTGGCTAGACGAAGCGATGGCTTGTGGTCTACGAACCCAACTGAGTGTGGGCTAGATTGAGTTGAAGAAACGATAGTAGGTTCTATGGGCGGATAATGTAAAGAGAGTGGTGGCTGGATGAAATTGGCAAGGTATAGGGGAGTGGCAGGAGCAAATGAAGGCCTATGCCCAGCTGTTGGTTATCAAGGGCTGACAATGATGAGTATGCTGATGTATATGATATTTATTTGACGTATGATGGATGTTTTATTATTTGAAATTAAGGAATGTGAATAAAACTCTTAACAAGTTACTGCCCTCACATTTACATTTGACCAACTGTTTTGATTTTCGTATTAATTGTATGCTTTATAACAAATGTGTATTTTTTATGCAGACTATGGTAAAACGAAAACCAGCCTTGGATACCTTCCAAGAGAATTTTTAATGAAGACTTTTTTCTTTATAGATTATATGTATAACTCGCGGCCCCGACTGATGATGTTCTGTCCGAACATTGGGCTATTTACTATTTACTTCTATTATCCTATATTATCCCATTCTCGCCCCCGTTTTCGAGAGGCGTACAGATACAGCAGACGACGGTATACGGTAGACGGCATACGATACTAACGTCACTCAGTTGTTTTGCCTTCCCCGAACCTTTTCACTAACATTTGAACTTTATGGTACACTTCAAATTGACCTTTAAGAATAACTAGGAATCGTTTGTATAGGAGTATAGAGAAGTGTTGTTCTTAGACCTTTTCAGGCAATTTTTTAACATTTTCTCTCCGTATGAACCATCCTTGTACTTTAAGAAGTATTATAGAAAAATAATTAGCGATATCAGTTCAGCTGTTCCCGAGATTTGCACTTAGCAACATATATATTTAGATTGTAACGAACCATGAGACATTAATGTTTAGACTCCGGTATAATAGAACGCGAATGAGCGATTCGAGTGAAATTAGTTCGTACGAACTTGCATCAAACATTATGATATCCCGCTTATTAATTGAGTTTTTTTATGGTCTCTACTGGAGTGCTTTTAGAAATGAATAGATTTAATTCTCTTTCACGGGAAAAGATGATCGCCGCGTCTCTGACCCTTTTGTTGTACGGTTTCCTATTTATAAAGTGATTACTTTCGCAATTTCGTGGGTTTTATCTTGATTTTAATTATTGGAAAAGCATTTTCTGGTACGATGTCATAGGTAGAATCTAAGCCGGGTGAATTAAAATTTTCTGTATAAGTTAAGGAAAATTTAAGCAAATTGTGAAGAATTTTATGTATTTACATTGGTTCATTTTGGATTTGAAATAAATATGAAATATATTAAAAGGTTTTTCGACTGGATCACTATTCGTCTCTATGTATATCAAATAATATTTAATCTATACTACAAAAAAATTGTATAAAGCTGAAAAGTTTGTTTGTTTGCTTGATTGCGCTAATCTCAGGAACTACAGGTCTGATTTTAAAAATTCTTTCAGTGTTAGATAGGTCATTTATCGAGGAAAGCCATAGGCTATATATCGCTTAAATTGAATCTATTTTTGAGCGAATTTTACACGGACGAAGTTGCGGGCACAGCTAGTGTACGTATGTTATTGTATACTACCTATCTCTATTCTATTCTAATTGATTCTTTAAATAACCAGGTTGTTTGGTTGAGATCGCTGCTCAGCGACAGTAGCGCCTGTTTGTACTGGTACTTTTTATTTTTTCATCTGTGACATGTTTTTTTTCTTTGCTGTGTACAGAAAAGTTAACTGTATTTTATTCTTTATTTAGGTCTATAAAGTATATAAATAACTCAATTATTCAAATTAAATAAAAAGAATATCACAAATCAGTTTACTAAAATATGAAAACAAATTTTCCAAATAAAACCTACATAAAACAATATTGTCAAGGGAGACACCCCATTCTTTTCTATCATGTTGAATGTCAATCATTGCTTATTATAAAAAAAAATTTTTCACCATAAAAAGTTTGTAAGTCCTATTTATGAATAATATATTTAGTATTGTCGGCATTTGAGTCGATCGCTAAGTTAAGTTGCTCTGGCTGCGACCGGGTGATAGGTGGGTGACCCGTTCTAGCACTGGCGTCTGTTACCTATAACACTGGCATTAAGTCGTCTACCTTAGGAACAGACGTCCGAGTATAATATAGTCCTGTATATATTTATTTATCTAAGCTTCTGTCACTTCTTTATTAGGGATCTGTAGAACTCTTATAATTTTGCTATCCGTCCGTTCGGCCGTCTGTTTGCTCGTAAGGTGATCTTCTCCTAGCATTTTCAAGAGATTTGAAAACTTTTGAAATTATTTAACAAATTCGTTCATAGCGTATCAGATAAGGAACCCTTCTATATAAGCGTGTCCTGACTCGCTCTTGGCCATTTTATTATATACAAGTGAACTTTCTGGCACCAAAACAAAATTATTCGACAGTTTCTTTATTACACATTTACATTTATTTTTGTAATTATTTGCTTCTTCTTAATTCGCTTTACACAGAACGTACCTTTAAAAATGGCAAAAGCATCACGTTTATTTAAAATAACATACA
The DNA here is from genome assembly GCA_024363005.1 of Charaxes varanes. Taxonomy (NCBI): domain Eukaryota; kingdom Metazoa; phylum Arthropoda; class Insecta; order Lepidoptera; family Nymphalidae; genus Charaxes; species Charaxes varanes. Next base: position 303,797 of record JANCMC010004801.1, on the reverse strand, counting down.
TTTTAACGTGTTACAAAACCAGCTTATCTACTTATAAATTCAAAGGCCAAAAACATAAGCGCAGAATTAAATGAAACGAAGTAAACCCCAGTCTGGACGCCACTGTATCCTAAATTTTAAAATTTATATTAACATTTTTCTGGATACTGAAATTTTCACGCAAAAGTTACGCTCTCCTTCCTTTTTTTAGTGCTTCGCTTCGTTTTTATAATTTAATTATTTTAAGTAAGCTTTTGTGTTTTAATATGCATAAATAGGATATGATTCTTTGAATTATGTTATATATATATAAGGTCAACAGCTTCGTTCGGTTGGCTCGATAAACCCTCTTTGCACGGACGATACCAAGACAAATAAATAAATAAATAAATGCATGAGAAACTAAACTACTTTGCTTTAATTCGCGAATGAATTCTATATCATGTTTATAAAAAATAGTTAGTTAATAAGTTTTTTAATTAAAGTTAATTAATAAAAAAGTTAATCATTCGCGGATTAAAGCAAAGTAGTTTAGTTTCTCATGCATGTCATGGATTTCCGCAAAGTAACGCCTGATTCTATTAAACAATTTTTATTTTGTGCTTATTTAATAGAACACCATCAAGCAGCTCAATAATAAATATACAACAAGGAAAACAATACAAACAGAAAGAATAATAATTGCCAGCTTTCTTACAGGTGTACAAAGATTAGGTAAGAAAAACTAACATGAGATTTTTAAATGACTCTAAAATATAACAAAAAAAAACACATAACCTATGCTATCTATATATTAGTTGTTGCTTGTGCAATTCATAGAATGTTTTTTTTTATGTTAGTAAAAACCTTCTATGTGTAATTTTTTTTTTAATGTAGTGTTGGCTTATTAGGTGACCCTCACTTTCATATATGTATATTTATATCTATATACATATATTAAAGTGAGAGACCACTTAACACGAAATATCGAAAACCAACTAACTAAACAAACAGATTCAATTGCCCAATTAACGAAACATATGAAGGCAGAGAGGTAAGTTTATTATTAGTGGATATCCACTAAAAATAGATTTTTCAATAACACCAGAATAAAGAGGTTCAAAGGCAAGTTTAATTTTACACAAACTAGGTCGCCAGTAACCGCTAGTATCAGATAATAAAAAAAAAAAAATACCTTTTTATAACATTATCTCTTGCCAGTGGCTTAAACCTGAACTTTGAACATCTGCTAGTAATGGGTGGTATAATCCTGGATACGTAGTTGCAAATGAGACAGAATCGTGTTGTGCGTGTTTCCCTCTCCATTGTTCGACGTAAGGCAGCCTGAGCCGCTGTTGTCATAGAATCTGCCTCGTCTAATATTACAAGTTTGTACGGAGGACATGGTCGACCACTGTAAAAAATGATGCTTACATAAATAACAATTGAGAACTTCAATAACTCTAAACGGTATAAAGTATGGACTGAAATCCGCAAGGTACCCGGTTCAAACCCCACCACCGTTGGGGTATTGTCGCACCCACCCCTAATACAAGCTTTTAATTCAAGCTTAGTAGGAGGGGAAAAAGGGAATATTAGGCATTCCTAAAAAGTATTCCTCATATTCTTTTTTAAAAAAAAAGAAGGGCATACTCATTTTTCAAAGGCTGGCAACGCATCGAGACCCCGGTTTTGCAATTGACCACATGCGTGTCAAAGTGTATATTTTGAATATATAGTAGTTCTTATATGCGTAGGTCACAAATATTCTTGTCTAGACCGATATTTTTCATGAAATTCTTGTATTTGAGTCCCTAAATGGTTTCGATTCACAATTGTTTTCGGCAGATGGCGCTGCACCTGAATTTTAGATTATTTTTCTTTCTTTGTCAATGTTTGAGTAAGAAAACAACATAAAAGGCCAAACAGGAATTTCATTAGAGAAATTTTATTAAAACTTCTTTCTTCTTCGGTTCGGCCTTTTAATTCGGCTTGTATTTATTTATTTTGACGTACCAACAGCATTTTACAAATTATAATAGTTGTACATTACAGAATCCTTAATCTATGTAAAACACCTTTACTGCGTTGAAATATTTAATTGGGTACAAAACTTAAAATTAGAACGTAAAATTTAAAAAGTAGTATATTATTCAATATAAAGTTTTACTAGATTCAAAAACAAATATTAAATGTTAAAAACATTAAAAAAAAATCAAGACAAACTCTATTATTAAAAAAAAACATTAGGGGAAAACATAAATAAACTTAAATCTATAATATACATACTGAAGAATATATAGAAGGAACCTCGGCAGCTTATCCTGTCAGAGACAGCCTTTTATAAAAACGGCATTTTATGTTTTTTATCTGCTGGGCACCTATCGGACATTTTATGAAACCATTTATTGAAAGCTTACACACATAAAAATTGTATTACAACCTTTTATCTCTTATATCTCTATAAATAAACATTAATATCGCATTATAAGCATCGAATGGTGATCGTGGAAGCTTATAAATTTGTAATTGTGTGTATCTTTTGATATAAGCGTTAAAAAAAATCATTTAAATTGAAATAATAATGCAATATTTCTTAATAAAATCACGCTTTCTTCTACACTAAAACTATCCTATCTTTCAAGGTGGAGGAGGAGGTCGTGGCCTAATCAGTGGTCGGCATTTGAGTCGATCACTGGGCTAAGTTGCTCTTTCTGCGACTGGATGATAGATGGGTGACCCATTCTAGCAGTGGTTTATATTTGATACCCGCCCACCTCCGTGTTTTGGAAGGCGCGTAAAACAGTGGGAGCTTCGCGGGCACAGCTTCGCGTGCACAGCTTCGCGGGCACAGCTTCGCGGGCAGGTTCGACCGAGTAAAATTAGGTAAAAAATTAAATTCAATATCAGTGTGATGATAGCCTATAGCCTTCCTCGGTGAATGAGCTATCTAACACTGAAAGAATTTTTCAATTCGGAACCGTAGTTCCTGAGATTAGCGCGTTCAAGCAAAGAAACAAACAAACTCTTTAGCTTTATATATTAGTATAGGCTATGTTAATATCTTCTATTTCAGTTTTTCTTAAAGTTATAATAAATAATTAGGCAAGTGCGAGTCAGACTCGCGTATTATGGGTTCCGTACCATCACCTAATACTTTCCTAGGTTACTTTAAGATTTATACCTTTAATAAGATTGTTTTTAATTTGATTAAGCCACTGCTTTTTTTGTGATGTAACTACAAATTTACGGTTGACGGAATTTTTCCTATACTTTTGTATTTCAAGATATAGCAGCTTGCCAAAATGCATGTTTCTAGGTCAACGGGAAATACCCTAGATGTTTTGATTGTCTATTCGAATGTCCTAGTATGTCAAATGCGAAATAAATGGCCATATCTTTTGATTGCGTAAATTTAGAGAGTTCATTTTTTTACAGCCACAAGAGACCGCAGTCTTCAGTATTTGGTATTAATTTTAACTTTATAGCTCTATGCGTTCCTGAGAATAAAGGTCTCGACAGACAGACAGATGGACAAGTGATCCTATAAGGGTACCTTTTTCTTCTTTTAGCTCCGGAACCCTAGAAACACAGGAAAAAAGTATAATATTTTTATTGGGAATTAGAGATCAGTTCTCGCCGATTATTTTTTAAAGATATTGTCATGTAAATGTTGACCACGAGAGAAGTCCAATTAGAAATATTTTGGATCATATCGTCTGATATCTCATAGACTTAAGAGCCTCAGAACAGTAAGACTTACGGTATTTTGTAAAAGCTGATGGTTTGTCAGAGCATCGTGCTCTCTATACATGGCCCATTATGAAGAGATCGTGGCTTTGGCAGGTATACATATTTAAATTCACATTTTTCACACCTTAAGTGTCGTATACGGCACTAAAGGTGTGAAAAATGTCACGTTTCGTCGCTTGATGGAGTGCGGCGCTGACAGGTATTTCTAGATGTTCAGAAATTTGGTCCGACCACCTTTTGATACAAAGAATACCTACTCTTAAATACAATTAAAGAAGAGAACGTTATAATCGAGAGAGGTGTCGGATATTTAACATCGGGGATTAGATATCATACGTAAAAATGAACGGCAATCCTAGCATAAAGCTTTCAAATAATTAAAAAAAAGTCCTAAGTTACCTTTAACTTTATTGCTTCACTGAGCGTAGCCGTGTTATCTTTAACTAAGCAAACTCGAAGCTTAGCTTCGGAAAATTTCTATTCCCAAGGTTTTCTCCAAAACTCGGAAGCCTGATTGATGTGTCTAATTCATTTGTGAGTAAAGAAAAATACCGCCATAAAACCTGCGTATTTTGGTAGCAACTTGATGTATCTTTTACAGAACGGATTAGTATGATGGATAACACAGCCAGCTGTTAAATATATTATATTTTATATTGAATTAACTTGTAATGGCTACTCTTTAGCTATGTACAATGTATATTCATTATGATTGCCAAACTTGTTTAAGCATACGTTAGCGAGATTTACAGAAAATTTCTAGTGTTCTTTTATGATATTATAAATTGATTTGATTTTATAAGATAGAGATTGAGTGCGCCTAAATTAGAAGTAAACACAGAAGTATTTCGCAAACAAATGAGTTAAAAAGTCCGCATGGAAGCAAATATGTCATCTATCTAAAAATCAAATAGGTCTGTTATAATCGGCATTCAGTCTCTACACTGAACTCTATCAAACTATCTTGTCGTGTTGTCTTCTCTACAATGATCTAATTTTTTATTATAACAAGGGGCAAACAAGGAGGCAGTGGTTAAGTGCCTGCTGCAAATTTTGCAAATATATATAATTTTGCAAATAAAAATGATTTGCTTTCATTTGATTTGACGCCCATGGACATCTGCATGACTGGGAGGCAAGCAGATGCGTTGCCGGCCTTTAGTGACGAGTTTAGGCCACCGGGAGGTCTTACAAACCGAACGTAACGCGACAGCAATACAATCACTTAATGCCACTATAGATGTGCAACTCGAGATAAAACACAACTTTATTTGCCGAATTCCTTTTAATTAATTTTATTTAATATTTATTTTTAAATAAATTAATATACTAATTTTATCATTTAGATGCTACTGACAGGATATAAATATTCTATTAAGTTTGTTCGTGATGGTGAGATGGGATGTGGTGGTTTCCTTTAGCGAGTGCAGTTTCTGCCTTTAGTGAGTGTGTGTGTCCGAAGGAGAACTGGCAATAGAGTTCTCCTCAATAGTAGCATACAGTATATGGTGTATTCTGTAGTAGCTAGTCGGTACATTCCTGCTATCAGGCGCCGGACAGCGCTGACGCGCTCGGCGTCTCGCGCCAATGCTCACGCGCCGTCGCGTGAAGAAGCTGATAGCGTGGGAATCACACCATGAGCCAGGATTCACAATCGCATCCAACAGAATGCTGTGCCGTATGCTCTATTTAAAACGTTTCGCAATCTATGTTCTAACCGCATTCTATTACCACAAATGCGCACAATTTATGACCATTTTGTTATATTCAATACCTACTGCATTATTAAACCGTCAATAAATTAACGTCAATAGCAAAACAGGGCTTTGAAATGCGTGAGATATGCGATAAATCCTTAACTCATAAATGAGAGCAAACGTAAAAGTTTTAACATCTTCTCTTAAATTAAGTACGTGACTTTGAATTTAAATAAAGATATAATATTCACATTAGGCTATAGTACTGTGATGTTGGAAAAAATACTAGGTATTTACAATAGGTAATAAAAAGACTAAGGCGGTAAAGCAATAGGTAATAAAAAAGAAGGCGAAAACATGACCATATGCCCTCATTCGCACGAGAGTTTCAAAAAGCGTTGCGTTAAATTTCCACGTTGGCGCTTTTTTAGCGTCGTCGACACAAAAATATAGCGTATATATGTATAATACAATATTGAAAATAGAACAGTCCTCAATGAAAAAGCGTTGCTTTATAAAAACGCTGACGTGTGAACAAAAACTTTGCAGTCCATATTATGTTCTATATGAACGTTTCTTTAACGCGCAGTAAAAAAGCTCTCGTGTGAATTAGGGCTTAATCATAAGATATTTGTATAACGCAATTGATTGAATTGGTGTTTTAATATGGACATTCAGCAATTAAACGCATAAATCACACTAATACCACATTCATATAAGGGTCTACAATTTGTGAGTAATGCGGGTAACGCCTATAGACTTAACTATCCAATGCCCTACATACGCCCGGTTCCTATATGAACAAAACGAGACGTTTTTGTAACCAGCTAATGAAACTAGGAACGTTCAATTACATTTTAAAATCATTTAAAAATGATTCATCAATTTACACACATAGCCAGTCGTGGTGATAAAGATTGTGTGCGACAGTTATTGAGTGGAGTCCTGGATAAGAATTGAGACAATCTTGGCCTCAGATGACAATACCTCAAAGTAAACAAAGCAAAAAAGAAAGAAAGGGCAAGGAAGAAATCTCCGAAGACGTCCGGTAGGAACGAAGTTCCTTTCGGTTCCTTTTTCTAATATACGTCACACACTGTTAGTTAGATGTGTGACGAAACAAGGACTGACAGTCGTTTAAGTTTTCCTGTAAACCTACCGTCCACCTAACCTTCGGTAGGCGCCAACAAAAAAAAAACAATTAAACCACAAACAATATCAACAGAGACAATTGCGTAGAGCTTACGTTGTTTACTCAGCTAAATGCCTCACGCTTACATAAGAGTACGTAAGCGAGGGTGAGCGCCACTGACTCATGGCCAACAGTCATATTCGTATCAATCTAACGTCTTCCTCACGACGTGATGCGGGTTTGCCTGTTGACGTGTACTCCACTCGAAATGGTTTCCTTTACCACAGAAGAGATAATTGTTAATAACAAAATATGGTAAACGGGTATATTTGGAGATTTGAGTCGATCGCTAGGTTAAACAATTCTTACCGCGGCCGGTCGATAGATGGGTGACCCACTCTAACACTGGCTTTCAAATATCCGACGGCATGCAAAAAAGTCCTCCCGATTAATTTCACTAAGTGATATTAGTCGTGAGATTTTACACATTATGGAGGTACCGTGGATATGGAGGATGGTGTGCGAATGCTAATATGTAATTCTATAGAGTTTGTATCATTATTAATACATTAAATTAAAATAAAACCTCACGCACACAAATACCAAACGATTTGCACACACATTTATACATTTTACTATAAGTTCGTGTCAAAGCGTATTCATGACGACCGTATTTATATTCATTTGTCAAAACTAACAATGTCGTTGTTAAAAAAATTAAACTTGTAGGTATCGCTTTAAATAAACATAATATAGTAAGAAAATCTACAGATTTGTGGGCGAGTTTCGAACAGCCGGCGATGTCTAGTCGTTATGATTAGCTTAAACCTAGAGAGCTTTCCAAGGAGGAAGTGAAGGGCACAAGTCACTTTCTAAACAAAACACATGATAAGTACATGTAATTACAGAGTTTATACCACATGAATAATGAGAAGCAGTTAATAGCATGGTTTATTATTATTTCTGTGGTACTATTCTTAATAATGCTTTATATTTTTCTCTATAATCTATAAGTGTATGTTAAGTTAAGTAAGTTATGTTTAATTATTGTGTATTAGTGAGATTCTGTAAAATTATTGAGGTTTCCGGTTTTATTTTTATATAAATATTTTACTTTACTTTACATACAATTACTTTTGTTGGATATTCTGTAACATCCTTGCAAAATAATATTCTTGCAGAATACTATTCTTGCAAAATAATTTTTGATTCTTGAATGATTCTTAATTCTTAAGAACTCAGTACAATTATAAATAATTATATTTATTATTTATAAACTATATAATATTAAGAAAGTCTTGTAAGATAATTCAAACGTGACCGATGTCACGTTATTATATTGCGTAAAACGAAAAAACGCGAAATTCTATTAGAAATAAATAGATACGCTTCATATAAATTATGTAATTTAAAAGGACAGACACTTTATTTAACACTAGTTACACGCGACTTCATCCGCGTAAAATTAGGTGAAAAATTTTAACGTGATTATGTGTATATAACCTTCCTCGATAAATGGCCTATCTAACACAAACAAACTCTTCAGCTTTACTTATTAGTATAGATATATAATAGGTTAGATTTGATTGTTTGTTTGCATTGTATAAGCTCTGAAACTACTGGACCGATTACAAAAATTCTTTTACCATTAGAATCCTACT
>JANCMC010004801.1:222884-285206 GCA_024363005.1 Charaxes varanes | reverse complement strand
TAGTAACTTAATACTGCTTCAATTTGCGTTGTTTTTTAAAACCTTGTTCTGTTTAGTTTATTTTATTAAAGTTTCATCAATTAAACATAGTTTTCATTGAGATAATACTGGAATTTAATATTTCCGTTTTCCCACCAACAAAGTGTGAATTTTGTGTTAGGAGTAGATGCGATATTTCGTTAAACTCTATCACTCTCCCGGTCTATCACTATCAGGATTAGAACCGACATGACTCCAACCGGACCGCCATCGGAAATTCAACCAAGTACCTAAGGATTTCACACACTTCCCATCTTTCAACTATTGCGGGAATATGTGACAATTATAATGACGTACATTTTGTTAACTTTTGAACATACTAGTTCTTTTGACATTGAAAAAGACTTGTGCACAAATAGGCCACGATGAAAGGGAAACGTGAGCTTCGTGCTTCACATGAATTTTCATATATCTTGTATATTAAATCATGCATAATCAGCGACTTAGCAAAGATAAAGTTTAACATTATAATGCTAACGATCCGAATATAATGTTATACTTTACATCTTCTTGATAAAGTACCTGATAGGCTATCCATAACTCTTCTTGTAGTGCCCCTTAAGAATCATAGAATTATAAAATTTTAAAATTTACTTTTGCTATGTAATATATACATGTATGTCCGATTAAAGAGGTCTAAATGCAATCGCAAGTGAAATTTTCGCCAAGGACCAAGTTGCGGGAATCACCTATTTTTTTTTATGTATGTCCACTGGTAAACTTTCTGTAAAAGTATCTTTTAAAAATAAACAATAATTTTAATATGGTTATTAAATGAAAGATCACAAATAATTCCATTATAAGATTCTTCTAAATTTGTTTTAGACTCTTCTTCTTCTTTCATAGCGGAAAGAACTCTAGTAAACGTAATTTTTTTGTCAAATATGTAATTATCTTACGGGGACATTCCAATCTGTTACACCTAACAATAAGCCATTTTTGTGTTTTATATTAATTTATCTGCTATGCGTTCAAAATCTTGGTGAGGCATATCATTATCTCCCTTTTATCTATACTTCATCAATCCTCACGAATCTGTTCCTTAATGCTGGTAATAATAATAGGGAATAATAAAATACAAATATCTCAAAAAATAATGGCATTCATAAGTGCTTAAAAAAGCCGGATTAAATACAGTAACTTTGATTTAACTACCTCTCGTTCTATCTAAAATTATACCGCTGCGCTGAATGAAAAGTTTTGGATAGATTCTAAACCAGATTCCAAGCTAACCGAAAACAGCCAGATAATATATTCACATATTTAAAATTGAAGTATTAATATTAACGTTGTTGCTTCAATTATTATCGTTGTCGATAATAGCCGATGATGATGATAGATTTGCTGGTGCTATGAAGTATAATATGGGGTATATTAATAATAGACCAGTAGCTAGTAAGATAGTATAGTCATCGGCAGTTATATATTCGTTTTAGCAAGCAATAACGATAGCGTCAAATTCAAATCGGTCTGTTTTTGTGTTAGCGATAGCCTGTTGATCTCTTAATATTATCAGTACAATACAGAATGAATAGGATGTATACTAATTTCAATTTAATGTTATCTATTTGTTACTAGTGGCTGTTAGATACCCCTAACTTTTTTCAAATGTTCTATCTTGTATATTAGGAATGTAGGATTCTAGGCGAAAGAAGTTTTCAAAGCGGAAAATGTCGATTATGTATCTTTCATTTCCTTTTATTAAGCTCCGTATTTCTTTTTTTTATTTCTTTTATTTTTATTTGTTATTAACATCAACAAGACATGCACTAAGTTCCTTAAAATAAATTTTACAGGATCTATAGAGTAAGCGTTGTCCTATTTATAGAGATTACAAAAAACCTTAAGCAAAAATCTTATTTATTTTTTAAATACAAGGAATATTTTATCAATATTACATTTAAGAAATGGCCAAGACGATAGCTCAGCGGTTTGAACGGATCGCCTCACGGAATTGAGTTCAGCCTTGGAGCCATTGAGACTTGAAATATGTAATATTTACGTGTAATATTTCCCATCCTCCAAAGGCTTTTTAAATTGCACCCTCGCCCCACAATAAATACGGACGGCGTCACCGGCTTATCGCACTACGCTATAACGGGTATACTCACCTATTGGAAAGTACAAAGGTTACCGCGGTGATGGTGCGCTTACCCAGCCCCCCCTCCCCCTGACGTGACCTTTACAGTGGCTGCGGGAGCTAATCCCTCCTTATTACGAGACATTGCGCTGAAAATGTTTCAAATGTAGGTCCACCATAGTTCTTTAAATTATAGCAGGAAAGTCAGGAGTTCAAACCATATTAAAAATAATTTTATTTTTTTACCCGTTATAGAGATTATTCGTAAAGTCGGTAAGTAAATAGCTAGAAAAATCCCTTAATGATGACTCTTTACAAAAAAAATTCATGAAGATTTTAGGTACAACAAGTTCAAACGTCGACCATGCTTATAAAAGATAGAGCGGGGCTCCGTGCGGCGTTCAAACCTGCTTTATTGAGAAAGGTTTGAAAAGTCTTAACATGTAATTTATCTATAAACAAAATAGACGATATTACGCTACTCGATTCCCCGTAATTCGAAGACTTATTTTTAAAACAGGATAGAAAAGATTTGAGGCCAAACAAAACCTGTAAAATGAGGTTTATAAATAAAGTCTCTACTTTATATACCGCTGATGAGCGAACGCATGGGACTGCCAAATAATCATAGGTTTTAAAATGAGACTTTGGAAACATAAGAATGTCGCCTACGTATCCCGTCGGCTGGCGACAGTTATCGGACATAAGTAGGTTGACGGTTGTCGTCGCGAATCGGGGTCCACTTCCCCGCCGTCTAAACTACTCCTTGATGGCGAGGTGACTTTATACAGCTGTGACAATCATTCACTCTAATAATGAGGGTAGTTATCAAACTAAGGTACTGTTAGTTTCTACATATTAAAATAAAATCTTTTGTTTAATCCTACGCATTCAGAAAGTGTAATACTTAGGCTGCTCTTTGCTGATATAGGTTACCTACATTCTATTAAATAACTCGCTATCGTTATCGCTTTGATTGATTTCATTTACTTATCACTCTAATCTTCTTTGCGTACTTATACGCCAGTGCGGCGCTAAATGGAGTCAGCATGTGTAAAATATACAAACAAACGAACGTTGTTTGTTTGTACCGTGTAATAGCACGAAGCTGCAAGGACATTTTACAGGTTGACTGGTGAAGCGCTTACGATACTCGAGGACCTGATATTTGATGTATTTATTTATTTATTGCCATCGGGCTTATGAAATTATAATACAATACATAGGTCCAGTGTATTACCATTATAGACGTGCAATATTTATTGTAAGTTAACAGTTAATATTATTAATTAAATCACCTATAATATAAAATAATTTGCCAGATAATAATGTCAAAATTAAGCTAAAATTATGAGTAAATATATATATAATATGAACAATTGTATAAACTTAATTAGGTCAAGCTTGATTATTGGATTCAGTAAAATTTAAAAAATCATTAATATAATAAAAGCTATGAGACAATGAAAAGTTATGTAGATTTTTCTTAATGATTATATATGACGAAAGAAATTAACATTAAATGTAAATATCAATTAACCACTACCTGAGACATACTAGCGCGGACGTTGATGGTCCGTTTTCCCTTAGCAATTTAGTCCTTGCTTAGAGCAGGCAAAAATATCTATTTCACTCATCACTGATTCACTTGTTTGTTTAATTTACTGAAATATTTTATTTATTTACGAGATATCAATTATCGCGTTTAATTCTGACTGATAGTCGTCATTAAATCGTTTTTATTACTGACCAGTTTTTTTACTCTGTGAAATGCATTTACGAACTAACTTTTCGAACTTACAGACAGACATATTTCTTAGCATACGATTGCTACTGTTACTATGTACTGTTTGTAACACTTTTGGAATAAATATTCTGCTTTCTTTCTTTTTTCTTTCAGTTTCTTGCTGATTCTTCTCGTGGCTCGACTTTTCCGAATCAGTGGTAGCTTTTAAAATATTAGACGGTTTAAAAGAGCTTGTATAATTTTATCTGAATGAATCAATCATCTTTTGATTTGAAAAAATATTTTTCTTAGTTTTTTTGGAATCAAACCAAATGCCAAACTTTTCCTATATTAGGGATATAGGAAATCCGTCTCTAGTCTCTAGTCCAGCTATTGAGGTCAACAATATATTTTTTTTTATCAATTTTATGAGTGTCATTGCAATTCGAAACACGTATATCAGTGTCATTGGAAACCTGTATTTTAACGAACTTTTACCAAAACCTTTACTTTCCCTTCTTCTACTAATTACACACGTACAAGTAAGTCGTTATCGAGCGGAAACCCGTTTTCAAAACTGTACCTAATTTTTAGATCAGTACTAAAAATTAAAATCAATATGAAAACACGTTATTTTAACTGTAAAATGCACTTTGAGAACGTAAATTTTAATTAGCTTTTGCGACCTCTTTTCAATCGTCAAATATTTTTAAGGCTACCACTGATTCGGAAAAGTTGGAACATCGAGAAGAACTAGCTAAGTCTAGCATCCAAGGGCAAAGAAAGTAAGTGCTTTAGTCTTGAGATGTCTTTAACAAAATACCCATAAAGTGGCCAAGAGCGTGTCAAAACACTCTTATACAAGAAGGTTCCCTATCTTATAAGCGATAAAGATATTTGCTAAATATCTTCAAAATTTGTTGTCCAATTTCGCTCAAAGTAATTTACCTAATGCATTTTTACCATGTACCATGTGAACATAATGAATAGTTTGGAAATGCTAGGGGAACCTTGCAGGCGGACAGAAGGAAAGCCAGAGTGAAACTATAAGACTTCCTTGGCCTATGGAACCCTAAAAAGAACTCTAGAACCTTACGGTAGCGCTACCTACCGAGGTCAATTATGATACTAAAGGTAGAAAAGAATACCTCAAGTTTAGAAGGAGGTGAATGACATATAATATATAAATAGGGAAATAAAAAACAGGGGAGTAATTTTGTCTTCTCATAATGGTATAATAAATTCTATTGACGTGACTCTTTGTAATTATTACACGTTTTAATATTATTAATAAGATTAGTAATAAAAGTCTTTACATAGAGATAGGGTAAATACAAAATCATTCAGAAATTTCCATCATGGTATATTTAAAAAAAAATTAAACCAGAACCTTACATTTGACTTGTTCTCCAAATAAACAAAAAATGTATGTTATGTGTGATCGGATATCGAATCTAATCGTAGAACTGTATATCTCAGATAAATCTTAATAAAAACGGCCAAAAGCGTGTCAAGACACACTTGCATAGAAGGATTCGGTATCCGATACGCGATAAAGGTTAAATAACTTCAAAAGTTGTCTGTTTTCACTCAAAATAATTTTCCTAGTGAATTTTTATCATGTCAGCATGGAAAATTTCAAGTCTCTAAATCTATTAGATTAGAAATCCTCGGGGGGATCACCTTGCGGTCGGAAAGACAGACAGACGCACAGACCGAAACTATAACGGTTCCCTGTAGGAATACGGAACTCTAAAAAGAACAAACAACATTCATGGAAGTTTTGTTTTTTTCTTCATTATTTTTTTGCTATAAAATATATTTTAAAAGATGTATTCTTATTAGTACAGATGTTTTAAAGGTTTATTAAAATTCATGTGAATATATCATTGAGTAGAACACTGCCTGTATTGGACGTGCTGAAGCATTCCTAACTATACTATAAAGGCTATAATATAGCCATATATATAAATGGCCAACTTTACATAGGCGTTGAGTTTCATTTGAAAAATATGTTCAGCCAACTTTACTTATTGATTCGCATTATTTAACGAATGATTAAACAATTACATTGTCCAATGTGAAAGAAAATTTTGAGTAATCAATAGAACGAAAATGCATTTTTTTCAATATTCATATTTCATTATTATCCTGCACTGAAATACAGTGTTATCATTTATATAAAACAAACCGACGATAATGCTATTGTAGTTTAAACAGTTCAAACATGTTTGAATGGCTAGAAAATCACTTATCTTCATATTTGCTTAACATATTGTGTGGTTGTAGAGATCGTGGGGGTTCCGAGGATGACGTCAGATGGCAATCGGTCATCTTAACTCGTTCCACAGCCAAATCCTCTGCAATCTAAGCGGACCCTGGTACAAACCGGGATAACGCTAGGAAGAAGAAGATATTCGAACACCTACGCTACATGTTTTTGGCCAAAACGGCTCAGAAATATTAAATATTTGTATATCACCGCACGTTTCCTATTAGGTCGGGAATCGTTTTTATTAATGCGTGAGAAAGGACGCCTTTGAAGTTATTTTATCGAAGTTAGATGAATGAAATCAAAAGACTAATTTAACTTTCCGTCCGCTGAAACTTTGTCAATTTTACGGTTACTATTATATTGTGCTCAGGCTGTCTAAGATGAAATCCTTTAAAGTATAGGAGTTGACTGAAACAATCACATAATTATTTTATTTATTTTTTATATTTTCAGGAAACACATAATTATAAAGACACTTAAAAATAAGTATTAAAAAAAAGGTATTATAAATCAGTAAAGTTTTAAAAGTGTAAAAAAATATCAATACCAATTGAAAACATATTAAAACTCGTTAACTAAAATTTGGTACAACTTCTTTTTAAAAACAGGAAATTTATTTTAAAAAATTATACACACAGCTTTTGGTATTTATTACAAGCTTGATTAATAAACATTTATTTTGACATAATTTCGATTCGGTTTGTTTCAAATTCTGAATCCAATTCAGAATTGTATTTTAATTTTTTCAAGTCGTAATTTAAAGGTTTTTTAACTAGCTGTTTTGGGTTTTGATTTGCACTTATTATCTTCTATTCTAAATTATTCAAATCACTTGTCATTTTTTTTTATGATACAAGGGGCAAACGAGCTGGCAGCTAAGTGCCTACTGACGCCCATGGACATCTGCACGTCTAGGAGGCAAGCAGACGCGTTGCCGGCTTTAATGACTAGTCTAGGCCACCGGAAAGTCTCACAAACCGAACGAAACGCGATAGCAATGCCATCATTTGACGTGACAGCATTGCTACCACTTTACGACGATCTTATGTACGAGAGATGTACTGGTACCCGGACTCCCCGACTCGATTCGGCTACACGCATGGCGCTACCTGACATAAAACAACACTATATCTAAGACCTTATGCCTACTTCACGAAACATAATTTTATGTTTAATACAGTGTTGTAGCTTGTCTGAAAAGTATAGCACTGAGCCTAAATTAGAGAAAAAAAAACTCTAAGCTTATTTTCAGTAGCTCCCTTAAGACAAACGATAACAGCATATGGCATTATGGCATAATGGCATTATGAATGAAAAGAACTAATAAAATACTACTTAGTTTGTTGAATTTATTAGTTCGTTTGTTGAATTCCTTAGTTCGTTGGCTGAATTATTAGCTTTGTTTGTTGAATTCCTAACTTCGTTTTCTAAGTTTTTATTTTCTAAAATTAGCTAATTAGCAGTCAAAGTCCCGATGTGAGCCACGTCGGTTATTGCGTACAACAAAGACAAAGACAAAGACAGAAGTTATTTTACTTATATCTATTAAGATGCAGATAAATTGTACCTAACGTATAACTTGTAGTAAAGAGTTCTATTAAGTTTTACAACTTGATTTTACAGCTCATGAAATTCTAATCTAGATTAGTTTTATTCGATCTAGTTAGAAACTGTTTCGCCCGCATATGAAATGAGATTGACTTGTATTGCGAACTAGCCAAAATCTGC
Source organism: Charaxes varanes (assembly GCA_024363005.1). Taxonomy (NCBI): domain Eukaryota; kingdom Metazoa; phylum Arthropoda; class Insecta; order Lepidoptera; family Nymphalidae; genus Charaxes; species Charaxes varanes. The sequence continues at coordinate 277,358 of JANCMC010004801.1, read as the reverse complement.
AATCTCGTTCGTGTTGAATTCGATGATATAGTCAAATTTTGTTCAGTAAAAACTTCTAATAAAGGTTCTAGTAAAGGCGCGTTTAACATATTTTGAGATGGTGAATTAGAAATAAATATGCGTCATCGTCACAGAACGCTTTCCATGAGATGTACAGGGTGTAAAAGACATCGAACCGTAAACTTAGGAGAAAGGAAAAATTAGGGTTCTCCATAAAAAGTAATAAGTAAATTGGACGAAATTATTGAATTAAAATGCGGACGAGGTTGCAGGCTTCAGTTAGTTAGCTTTCTTTAATTATTTAAAAAATGTGTTCCATAAACAAAGCATTTAGGCAGTTTGTCTGTATGAAATTCTAGTTAATATAATTCTGGGTCCAAATCTCATGACTTTACTCATCAAAGCTGTTAAATTTACATACGCTGTATTTTTAATGACTACGTTATGTGAATGTTAAAATGGGATTATGTATTTTTCATTACAAAATTGAGATCGGCGTGAAGTGGCGGCAAAAATACACAAAGCACGCACGCTTCTTGTGCCGGAGCCAGATATAGCTTCATTTGAATGATCATTTCAATGATCATGTAGTGTGGCCGTTTCTTTGTGTAGCTGCGCAAAGTTTTGTATAACTTTGTAACCTTCAAGGACAAAAATATACAAACACTTTGAGCTATGTCTGGCTCCGGCATTACAGGAGAGACAAAGGTTATTCGAACTTAATTAATTAGGAATTACTTAACAAATTCCTGCTTGATTTGTTTTCCCAGATCCCTAATTTACAAATAATACTTGCAATTATATAAATTTGGTTTCTAAATCATTATCGCTTCAAACGAAAACATTCTTAATTACTTACTTTAAGAGGAAACTACAAAAGAACCAGTCGTTAGTAAGAACTTTGCGCTTAACTTTTTGTTTCCGTAGTTTTGTATGTTTTTTACCAACTCTTTCAGCAGTAACGATGAAAGAGTCGTTTAAGGTTTTGTGGCTTTGATTGATTGCGCTTCAGGGTGATTTAATGCTAGTCGAGGGGGGAAGGGGGGGGGGTACTCAGTCTTTGAGATCTTCATTACGGAGTTTCATTGCTAGAATGTTGTCTAATATTGCTTGCTCTTGACTAATGTCTTTCGGAACAATAACACGACTATATAATGTTAAGTGGTATTTTTAAGTATATTGCTTATACTTTCTGATTATTAATCTGTAGTTTATTGAATGTTATTTGCTGGTATTTGTTGTCCATAAATATACTTTGTATTGCTGATATTTGCTGGTAGCATGAATGCCGTTTATTGCCGTTATTTGCTGGTATTTTTAAGTAACATATGCGTGGTGCCTTGCTGGTATTTCATGCTTACAAATAAATATTGCATTGCTTATATTCGCTGGTAACTTGAATGCGGTTTATTGCTATAATTTGCTGCCATGATTTATTGAAATGACTATGGTATCTTGCTGGTATTTGTTGGTCACTAATATACTTTGTATTGCTGATATTTGCTGGTAACATGAATGCGGTTTGTTTCCGTTATTTGCTGGTATTTTTAAGTAACATATGTGTGGTGCCTTGCTGGTATTTCATGCCTACAATCGGACGCTGGGCTCCTTAATGAAGGATGTAAGAAATGCAAAAAAAAATAATGAATTATACACTAAAGCATGCTAGATAAATAAAAAAGCTGCAGAAATACCAGTTAATATGGTATGACATCTAAATGTTTAAATATAAATCTATTGTGTTCATCAAATTAAATGTATACGGTATATTATAAAAACGGCTTTTAAACTCAAAACAAATTAAACATATATGTATACATCTTTTCATCACGAAATTTTATCTCTTGGTCAAGATATTGTGATCATTATTTTCTAACATATTATCCTATTCCCTATTTCTCCGTCATACAAAGTATTTCTTATTTTATTTAATAAACTTATTTCCTATTCTCTTTCACACAAAGATTTACTTAAGTTTTTTTTTTTTTTATCTAGAGTAGAACTCTATCTTATATACACGTTCATAACAAATTCTTTTATGAATTAATTAAGGAGGAAAAAGTAATCATTTTAAATGAATTATACGTTTTTAAGAGTACGAGAAATATTTAAAGAACTAATTAATGCAAATCTAAACTATCTTATAACTGGTACAAAAAAATTTCACCAAATTTGAGGACTATATGACATGATACAAACTAATAATAATTCAACGACAGAAGGATGGACTGAATACGTAAGGTTGCTGGGTTCAACTCCGACCCCGCTGGGTTATCGTCGGTAACACTCATTACAGAAAAGAGAGTGAGCGCCTCGCACATCTAATACAAGAGAAAGGTAGCGCCTCGGATTCCTAACAAAAGAGAGACGTAACGCCTCGCACTCCTAACACAAGAGAGAGGTAGCGCCACGCATACTTACCACAGGAGAGAGGTAGCGCGACGCACACCTATCACAAGAGAGAGGTAGCGTCTCGGACTACTAACACAAGAGAGAGGTAGCGCCACGCATACTTACCACAGGAGAGAGGTAGCGCCACGCACACCTATCACAAGAAAGAGGTAGCGCCTCGGACTCCTAGCAGAAGGGAGAGGTAGCGCCACGCTTGTAGTTCTTCTGGTCTGTAGCCAAATTGTTCAGGTGGCCCGTTTCAGCTTATATGGTTAAAAAACTGGAAGTTTTGTAAAGAAATAAGATGGGACCCTTGAAGCTGTGAAAAAATCAACCCTCTAAGTGTACGCATTCAAAAGATATAACCATTTATGTCCCGCTTCCCATACGTTTGTAAAGGAAACCAAAATTTATAGGGTAGGTATTTCCCGTTAAACTAGAATTATGAAATTTGACAAGAAGCTATACCTCATAGCACAAATATTGGAAAGAAATCGGAAAACGTACTTAAGCGTTTTAATTTTAGTTGATTTAATGTAATAGTTAGAATTTGAGAATTAAAACATTGCTTATAATTGCATGTCATATTAAATTATTTTTATTCCATTCTACGGTAACAACCATAGAATAATGCATTTATTTGCGTATTATCATTTTGTTTCACGTTATTTATTTTTAACACATTCAATTATAATGTGTATTTAACATTGGCCATTGAGGTAATCTAGCTCAATTAACCTCAATGATTCAAAGATAGAAAGAGTGGACATGAATTCGTAACTTGACTGGTTCAAGTACCGATCTCGCTGAAATATAACCGCGTCTATTTCTAATACAACTCTACACTCAATTGGATGGTCAATAAAAATATTTGTTGTACTTTAAACAAAAAATCACAAGTATGTAAACTCGAACATAATTCACCGGGTGTTTGATTTTTCTACATTGTAGAGTTCCAGAAGTAGCGCTACTGGCTAGGATAGAGTGTTTTCGTTCGCTCTCGATCCGCAAGAGTTGTAAAGCATCCTTTATCCTGAAGGACTATGACATTTAAAAATATTTTTACATCCGCAACCACTTTAAAGTACTAAGATATTGCAAACTTACAGTAGTTTTAAAACAAATTTTATTGAGTCGAATTGAAATATAAATAACTAGCTGTGCCGGCGATTTAGTCCGCGTAGAATTAGCTAAAAAATAGGTTCGTTTTTAGCGTGATGATATATAGCCTATATAGCCTTCCTCGATAAATGGGCTATCTGAAACTGAATTTTCCAAACCCGTTCAGTAGTTACTGAGATTAGCGCGTTTAAGCAAACAAAAAACTTTTCAGATTAATATCTTATATATAATATTCTCGTGTCACAATGTTAGTTACCGTACTCCTCCGAAAAGGCTTGACCGATTTTAATTCTGTCTGTTCGTTCCGTACGGCGCCAACCGTATCTAAGTTACGCACGTTCAGTAATTTCCGAAACGCCTAGACCGATTTCGATGGGACTTTCACTTGCAGATAGCCAATGTTTCAAGGAGTAACGTCAGTAAGCTACTTCAGTTTTTAAAAGCTATTCATTCCGCATAAATGAATAAAAACCCTCAAAATGTAATACAATCACTGAAATCGGAACAAAACGCGGACCAAATCGCTGGTTACTGCTGGTGTTTAAACACTAGCGATTGTTACATTAATATAATAATTTAGCGAAGCGAAGCGACTATTATATAATTATCAATTTTATTTAACACTTATCCCCGACGCTTGGGCAAGACAACGTCTGCCAGGTCCGCTTGTATATAATTCATTATATTATACCAGCATATAATTTACGGCTGTCGTATATATGATTATGTAAAGTACTCTTTGTTGTTTAGGTATAAATGTCGACCCTTCGGTCACATAGACACTATAAATCTCCCGCGGTCGCCCCGTGTCTGCGCTTGAAAGGGGAATGATAGACGCGTTTTAGTTCCGTTCGTATGACATTTTATCATGTTTACTGGGTTCAAAACAACGGAAAACCGTTTATCTCGTGACATATGAAAATGTGTAAAACCAAGTATTATAAGTATTTAAAAATAAAGTAGTCAAAGACAAAAAACTTTTTTTTTCCTCCGGTTTCCATTATTTTTTTTTATATTTCTTATGCCGGCGCCAAACAGCTCCAAGTGTTTGTACATTTTTGTGTTCGATGACTCATAGTTCTACAAAACTTTGCGCAGCTACACAAAGTTTCCGGCCACACTATATGATCATTGAAATGATCGTTCAAATAAAGCTGTGTCTGGAATACCATGATAATAAATAACCATTTTGTAAAAAATATTTTTGAAATAAGATCCTACACCAAAACAGTTTCATGAATTGCTACGACTTTATTGAATTAATATTGTTTTTAATACTTTTTTAGTGTTGTAATAACATCTTATTATCTTTAATGCTGAGCTGTTCTGCCCTTTCACAGTAGGTGCACACAGCTTGACGCATACATACCTGGCCTGCAATTATGTTAAATTTGTAAGGTAGACAACTTAATGCCTGTGTTATAGGTAACAGCCGCCTGTTATACACAAATATTTTTTTTTTGTAAATATATGAATACATACATATGGATAATACACCCAGACTCGAGGCGGGAATCGAACCGACGACCCCGGAGCAGAAGGCAGGGTCACTGCCCACTGCGCCAACGGGCCAGTCTATATAGAAGTATAGAAAGGACACTACCTTGTTTTAAAAGAAATCCATTTTCTTGCTATTGTTATCCCGGTCTAGGACCAGGGTCCGCTCAGATTGCAAAGGATGTGGCTATGAGACGAGTTATAATATCACTTAGTGCCATTCATCGGTAGCCGTTGTTAAAGGTGCCTTCCGAAACACGGAGGATGTCGGATACTTGTAAGCCAGTACTAAAATTGGCTTAACCTAGTCATCGACTCAATGCCGGCCACTGTGCTGGGCCGCCCTCATATTTTATTAAAAGAAAGAAAACATTTATCTAATGCATCACACTATACAAAGTAATCAGTAGTTATCGTCATTATGTTGATTGATTGCCGCTATTTGCTAAAATCTGCTGTGTTGCATCTGCTGAAGACAGTGGAAACACTGTATCCGGTGGCCTTCAACTCTTACAGCTCCTTCAACATGTCCTTTAATCTATTTGAGTGTATTTATAGAACACTAGCTATACCTTGCCACTTCATCCGCCTGAATTCAATGATTTTTTTAAGTTTTTGTCCTTTAATCAAAATAGAAACTATCCCATCTCTCAAGTTGGACCAAATTACACATAAATGCCAGCTTTCATGACAATCGGTTGTCTTCGTAAGGAGTTAACTGGGAACATACATAGTGACCCTGCGACTTCATTCGCGTGCCTCCCCCCCCCCCAATTCTTAGGAGTATGAAAAATAGATAGTAGCCGATTCTCAGACCTACTGAATATGCATATAAAATTTCTTCAAAATCGGTCAAACCGTTTCGGAGGAGTATGGTAACTAACATTGTGACATGAACATTTTATATTTAAGTAGATAGATTATTAATTCATATATATCTATGAGAGTGCTAACATAAATAAGCGATATCACAAGCGTTGTCTCACAGTGACCCGGTTATTGTAGGCATAAAACCCAATGGCTGGATAATAATCGTTAACGACAAAGCATTATAATATATGGACGGTGCGGTGACAGATTGCGCGTTGTTAACCAGCCGGGGGAATAGTAATTCTGATATTAATGCTGATAAGTTGCCTTTAATGTGAGAATATCAACAGCGATCAAAAGAGTTTCGTGTTTACCGATCTGCTTACGTTACTGTTATTTTTTATTTAATCTGTGTCCGATACAGTATTTTTTTTATATTTTTATCATGGAGAATAAAATAAGGAGTACGTCTGTTATGGGAGAAAATTTGAAAAAGTGAAATGAAGTGAAATTTTTTTATTTGCTGAATATGTTATTAGGTTGTTTATAAATTAATTAACTGTAACAATATTCCGCTTTGTAGCATGCAAATATTAGATAACTCATCAAAAAATGTCCAATATAAATTTCGAATACAGAATTATAAAATTTTAAAATTATAATTATAAAATTCTAATTATACAGAATTATAAAAAATAGTTATAAATAATAATAACAAGCACGTATTGTGAGGAAGTTTCTCACTCTGGACCTCTAACCACCGGTTGCTTGGGTCCTTGCCTCGCTGCCGGCGGAGATCTATTTTTTATATATATTTTTAAATGTTTTTATTTTTATAATAATATTTAAAAATGTGTGTCCAGCGATATAAAACATATAAAAATACAATGAATGTTACAATAGTAGATGAATTGATCAATAATAAACTTTAAAATTAACCCTGATGGCAGCGTGGCGCCCCCCTTATTTGCACATTTCGACAGATATTTTTTAAATATACAGAGATGTTACTCCTCATTAGACTCCATGATTTTTATTAAATAAAATAAAGGGTTACCCATAAATGACGTCACAGGTTAAAAGGAGGCAGGGCCTAAATCTCACAATTTGCGACGAAGGCAGGGGTCTATGTGACGTCACATGTCTTCTGTTAACATACTACATAAAAAAAGAACCTCTTTTCGTGATTATGTGACGTCACACGAAGTGGAAAGAGGTGTCGGAAATGTCACAATTTGATTAGGATGGGAAGGAGGGGTTAAAAATCTTAAAATTCATGTAACGTTATTTATGGACGACCTCTAAAGTGATATTATGAAATTTATTATTATACTTTTCGTATCAATGTATCGATTTATAGTGCTGTCATATAATTGCTTTTAACAAGTTTTATATTGTGTGAGAAACTATATATGTCACATTCCGTTAACCTGTCTCCTTCGTGTCTTCTCCATTGAACGTGACATTGGCGAAATACACTACGCAAAGGCGCAAAGTCAAGCCATTTTGAAAAAGGAAGAAGAATATATTTTGACATACCACCATGGTTTTACGGTTTATTTTGCACAATTCTGACAATCTTAATCTAGAATCGAGTTAGAGTTTTTAAGAGATGGCCATACTGGTCAATAATATGCGGGTATAATAAATAATGTACAGAAGAATTATATGAACATGACAGATTATTTAAAAAAGGAATAAAAGATTTATATTTATTATTTATTTTTTTGTAATCCGTCCGTGCCCGTTACTTTTATAGGCTTCACAAAAACGGGAGAAGGCTTTATTTTATACATTTTTCACAGGGGTTTTCTTAAATACCAGTTGTTTCAAGGACTTTGGTAATAAAAGTTCTCGTTTGTGATTCGTCTCCGTAATTTTTATGGACTACACAAGATGGCAGTCAAGATTGAGTTAGAGTTTTTGATCAGCTAATTTTATATTTATGCCGGAGCCAGACATAGCTTAAAGTTTTTGTACATTTTTGTCCTTGAAGACTACAAAGTTCTACATGAGTTTGCGCAGTTACACAAAGTCTCCGGCCACAATACATGATCATTAAAATGATCATACAAATGAAGCTATGTCTGGCTCCGGCGTTAGATTTGTTGTCTTTTTTTCTGGGCAGTGTTTAAGTGAAGTAGTGAAATTTTCTTCTTCTTTAAAAGAAATCTTTTGGAAGTTTCTCTGTTTCATATTCTTTCCTTCGAATCTATTTCTCACTTGTAATCTGGGTTTTTCCAAATTTAGAATAAATATTCTTTTTTAGGTTCCAGATTTACATAAAAAATATAAATCTATATAACATTAAGGTATGGTTTAGTCGCCTAAAAATAATCTATACTAATATATAAAGCTGAAGAGTTTGTTTGCTTGCTTGAACGCGCTAATCTCAAGAACTACTGGTCCGATTTGAAAAATTCTTTCAGTGTTAGATAGCCCATTTATTGAGGAACTCTATTTAGGCTATATGTTATCATACTGAAATTGAATCTATTTTTTTACGAAGACGCGGGCACAGCTAACAATGAAATACACCAGAATCCACTCCACAAATATTTGTTAGTGAGATCGCAAACTAATTTTGCGTTATGAAAAATTATTTCCATTAACAATCAAATAAATAAAGGCTTTGTTTTTCGTACAGCCTCAATTTGCAGGCTTGTCATCCCATATCATCGCTGTCCTCCTTTTGTTTCGCCAGGGTTGGAGGGCATTGCCTAATTTAATGAAGTCTTTCAAACCTTGGCCGTACAGAAATCCTTCATGCCGGAGCCAGACATAGCTTCATTTTAATGATCATTTCAATGGTCATGTAGTGTGGCCGGGGAGTTTGTGTAACTGTGCAAAGTTTTGTAGTACTTTGTAGTCTTCAAGGACGTAAATGTACAAACACTTTGAGGTACGTCTGGCTCCGGCATTACAATAAATTTTATTGATTTTAAACGTGTATTTATATTGATGTTTCATCGATATAAATAATTCGTTTGAACATTTGTTGGCGTGGCGACCTGCAGTGTCGCCGCGTAGTGTGTCGCCACCAAATGCGTCAGCGTCGCCATGGTGCAGTAAAGTATTGTTTATTAGAAAATATATACACATTTTTGTGTATATTTTTATGTATGTTTTTTTATCTAAGCGAAGCTAATATTTTTATAAAATATGCATTATAAATATATTAAATTAAAACCTTATAAACAGCAACGCCAAAATATTTACACACACATGTATACATGTTATGAAACAATGGTATCAAAGACACGACAACTCGAAGCTCTTCTCTATTAAAAATTCCTTTCTTAGCGGATGTTTACTTAGCCTAACTACCTCTTTGTCAAACTTCATCTTTGTACGTCCCGCGGTTTTGGAACTTCGCATTAGATGACCTTTCTCGTTTATATGTAATATAGATTTATCATTTCTTTTTGGTTTCACGTAAACTTCAACATTTGAATTTTTTTTATTATTATTATATAATTTTGATGAATTAAGGTAATAATAATATTTTAATGAATTAATAATATTCTCTCTAAAATAATAATTTTTACGCATTAAAGCTTGATAAAGTGAGGTAAAGATCAACTAACTTGAACGTACGTTGCAATTAAACAAAAGATACATATCAAATCGTTCATCATCTGTCATCGTATGTTTTAATTACATTCCACGTATATTTTATCTCGTCTCTCCATACTGTATCACCGGAAAGCCGTTTTAGGCGAGGAGCTAGAAACTGACCGTATCGGAATCAGATCATCGGTTCAGTGGGCTGTATCACAATTATGGGACACGTGTTCGATTTTTATGTAACAAGGAGCAAACGGACTGGCGGTTTTGCTAAATTACTCCCGACGCCCATATCGAATGTCAGACAACCAGAAAGCCTAGCACAGACTTTTGGAACCGGAGTAAGTTGACGAGTTGACTTTAATAAAGGTAGACGGGGAGGAGAAGAAGAATGCGGATACTACTGTCACGCACGGTATAGGGGGAGTGACAATAGCGGCTAGGATGTTCCGGCGTCGCGTACCCGTAGTGGATATGACCAGTTATCGGAAAGATAGAGGAAGATTCACCCCCTTGGAGTGAGCGTAGCTTCATCAGAGCCTTCGAGTCGATCGCTTGATTAACTAGAACTTACCGCGTTGTCAAAAAACCAGCGTTAGAATTGGTTATCAAATATGGTAAATCTTAAAACTGGCGTCAACATCGTTTTTTCTTTAATGATAAATTTGTCTATCAATTTTAAAGTACCTACACACATGTATACATTTTACTACAAGATGGTGTCAAGGCGTAGTCACGACAGCCATCACAAAATAACCTGTTATTTGGTTAATCATGACTATTGGTTATTTAATGGGATTAAATTGTCAAATGTCCTTTTACTAAGAATAAACAATTATACATAGTTTTAAATAAGCATATGATACGCAAATCCAAAGATTTCTGTTTGACGATCTCTAGTTTTTTTTAAAGCCCCTAACTCACCTTTTATGACATCTATGAGATATTAAACTGCACACATTGAGGTAAATGAAGGCCAAATATGGCATTTAAACAAACTTAATAACATCATAAAAAATATAATCACCGTTCTAGACACCAGACATGACCTAGATTAGTTGTTAAATGCTTTTATACTATTTTTTATTGTGATTTAAGCAGCCGCTTAATTGCTTCAAGCAAAAAACGTTTAGAATAAGCTAATTACTACACGCAAAAAAGAATAAGATCCCTTGGAAATATTAATTCAAACTGTCTGGCAAGTTTTAATGAATTTAGGTAATACTAGGTTATGATAACATTCAGTGCTATAAATATTTGAAATCTCAGGATTTCACTTGAAATTTCTATTATTATTTTGCCCAAAACTAAAGGTACCTTTACTGATCCTTGTAACATTACCTAAATTGCCGAAAAAGTCCTATCGTAATCTACCCAGCCATACTGTACGACCCGTTACAAATAGACGGACAGACTAAGAATTTTCTTATGTTAGTAACTTATATAAAGCTACACGAACGGGTATATATTAAAAATAATTGTATTTAGACGTTATATACAAACAAGTGTACATCTTGTTTTTGGTTTACATTATTATCTGTGCTAATTTATCACGCTGAGATAAATCTCTTCAAAAAGCAGTCGCTTGAGGCCCAAGGACATATTCACAATATAACTTTAAACTAATAAAAATAAAAGAAAATGTATAATTATTTATTTAAAAAAAATTACATTTTACATTTCTTGTTAAAGCAGTTATGGAAAGGTTATATAAATACTCTTGAAATACGAGAGACTTTATGCAAATCTTTAATCGAATGCAGGGTTGTCATTGATATTTCCTCTGATTACAATAACAATTATAATTTATATTATTCCAATATCCTTTGTTTTGCTGATGATATGAAAATTTTTAAAGAGATTACTTCCATACATGACGCTGAGCTCCTACAGAGCGACTTACAACGCTTTGAAGAGAACTGTTTCGTGAATAAGCTGGATCTTAACGTAGATAAATGCTCCAGTGTGACCTTTACGCGTAAGTCCAACAAAATAATACTAAATTATTATTTTAAAAATTGTTTACTATCTCGATTGGATACAATGAAAGATTTGGGTGTACATCATGACTGTAAATTATTATTTGATGAACATATTGATTCAGTCATCAGAGCTGCATCTAAATCACTAGGTTTTATATTCAGATTCTCCAAAGACTTTAAGAAAGTAAAATCATTAAAAACCTTATATTGCTCATTTGTGCGTAGTTATTTGGAATACGCTTGTCAAATTTGGAATCCAAGATACGATACCTACATAAAGGATTTGGAGAGAGTGCAAAAAAGGATGTTCAAACTACTAAACTTTAAATCTCATGAACTTAGTTCTGATTATTTCGGTAATGGTAAGAAATACCATATGTTTTTTTATTTTTTTATTTTTAACTTTTTATTTATCAACATAAAATACACTATTAACAATAATAATAGCATTATAAAAACTACAAAAGTTTGTCCTTAATGCTAGTACAATTACGTTAAGCTTAAATTATAGATAGAATATGAAGTGGACATACAGAAGTTAATAAATTATAATTTAAATACTAGGTAGAATTGAGCAAGATATTAATATTACATTAAAAATTAAATTAATTTACTTAAAAAATGGGATTTTAAGGCTTTTTTTATGTTGTTATTATTAATTTTGTTTTTTACTTCGGACGGTAATTCATTTAACAACCACCAGTTACCACTCTACCTGAGACGGAAAATTGCAGACATAGTATTCCTAAAGAAAATAGTAGCATCATTAATCGATTGCTCCGAATTACTCGAAAAAATTAAATTTTCTGTACCATCCAGATCGAAGCGGTTCCATTCACGGACATCAAAGTGATCCCATAAGCGCTTTAGTCCACTTTTGGGGTAAGGACCTTAAAAAGAAATTTCATAAGTATACCCTAGCTGTATATTCAGTAGAGTAAGTATCTAAAACTCATCCTATAAGGGTTCTTTTTTTCCACTTTTGGGAGTACGGAACCTTAAAAAGAAAGGTCATAAGTATACCCTTATTGTATATTCAGTAGTTAAAGTGACTAATATTCAAGGCTAAAATATTAATTTCTCACTTTAGAGTCACTTAAGTCATACAATCAGGCAAACTGTGTATTATCTTTAATTGTTTTTGCACACACTAAAATTTCGTATAACTTACATGCGTCAATGAAAGTAAATGCAGTTTGCATTGAATTGCAATTATGTAATCACCTACAATGGAAAAAAAATTGAAAGTTCAACGCATGAATAACGATAGTTAATCTGCATCCGATATAAAGACTTTTACATTGTATGTAATGGTGTTTATTGACTCTTACAATATTATCTTTATCATGCAAGAAAGTAATACTCATAAAGCAATAAATATTTTCTTTCAACTATAACAAGACCGATCACAAAGGTATTTCCGAACGGATACGACTTAGGGACCTTCAAGAAAAGAGCATACTCATTTCTCAAAGGCCGGCAATGCATCTGCGGTCCTCTGGTGTTACAGTTGTCCATGGACGTCGGTAGTCACTTGGATGAAAGCCGGCTGCTCGTTTGCCTCTTATTATATATAAAAAAAACAAAGGACGTATTTTCTGCTTAGAACCAAAACAGTGCAGTAATGTTGGATGAAATCTTATTGATCCACTGTTTATCGTTAATGCACTGTTTTTTATTTCTATATAAATTTACCACAAAGGTTAAATGTCTACTGTCAAGTTTCATATGAAATTGATTGGATCCAAAAGATACTGGCGGAAAATAAAAACCGACCGAATGGATACCGAAAAAAAAACAAATAGAGTGCATTCTATACCAATTTAAAACTTTAATACTTCATATTTAGCGAGAAAATTTAAAATGCAAATAGACAGCGATGTAGTTGAAACAAAACTAGCTTACCTTGATGAAGTGAGTAATTAATGCACTCGAGTTAATTTGAGTGGACACATATTCATGAAGACCCTGTTCAAACCAGGCCTTGCTTGACTCTCTCCTGAAGCTATGTTTTAGTAGGTAATATTAGATACACCTAAAGTATAGAAAACACTTATATGAGTGTTTTCCTTTAAAAATAGCGTGATACTCACACGCGTTGATATCCCACGTAACCAATTAAGGAATAGATTGAATTCAACAATGGATCACATTAATTTCTATAGCAATTTTTCAAATTATTTATCTATACCAAATATTAAACTAAATTTATTAGAAACTCCAATATGATATTCGGGAGGGGTCTTTGAATAAATTTAAACCTTTTATATAAAACGTAAACTCACTTCCTATTATAATGTAAAAGATTATTTGGATGATAATGCTTAAGAATAAATTGCTCTAATCTAATCTGAGTTATTGTGAGATCGGTGATAGCAAAAAAATACCCGACTGAGTTTGTTCTGGGCTCTTCTCAGTGCAGGGTGCAAGGAACCCTAGTAAACTTACTTATTAATTCGTAAATTTTACCGTCAAATTATTAAATAATGACTGAAACAAATAATAATTATACATATGACGTTCATAAGTACGTATTATAAAAGTCTATACGAATAAACAATATTTGATTTTGGCTAAAATATGAGTATACTCGTATGTTAAACTTTTGGGTAATAAAGCGCTGACATTCGTATTTCCTGTATGAAGCGATTCGCTATTTCTTTCTTATATGATCTGCTTTAACCTTAATAATAATAATTGAATTTAACATGGCTGAAATCGTCGCCTAAAGTAAGCTCTCATTCGCATGGAACTTTAAAAAGCGTAGCATTAGATCTCAGCGTTGGCATTTTTTTAGCGTCATCGATACGAAGATATAGCGTTGAAAATAAAACATTAGACGATAAAAGAGCGACGCGTTATAAATCGCTGTCGTTTGAACACAAACTCGGGAGTTCATGTGATCTATTTGAACGCTTTTTTAACTAGCGGTAAAAAAGCTCTTGTGCGAATGAGAGCTTCGTCTACCATATAAATGATTATAACCGCAGTTAAACCCTCGGTAGTTGTAACCGTATAAAATGTTGCATTTCAAACTTTGGCAACCTTATTTTGATCAGGGGACATTAAATTATTTTATAAAACTAGTATTAAAATAATTCTCTTTTGGCAGAATAAACTGGTTGAAATCCTGATCTCTTATTTTGAAAAAAAAAAGAACAGAATATGTGACGAGTTAATAAATATAAGAATAAAAACTTCTTTTTTACATTTCGTCATTTTGATAGGTCTCACATGTTATTCTGTAATGAGTTAATAGAAAAATCCAAACAACGGTAAGATATGTAATAAGAAAAAAAAAATAGCAATAGCTCCGGTTTATAAAAAGAAGTTGGAATGAAAAAAATGGTATAATATCTTGCAATGCGATAAACAACTATGAACTTTTTATAACAACCAAAAGGAAATTGCAACGAATAATAACAATAACTTAAACAATAAATTCATATTATATACATTATATATTAAATACTTTTTTAAAATACATAGCAAAATAGGAAATGCTATCAGAATTTAACAAAAAAAAGAAACATATAACATAATAAAAATAATGAACCTAATTCTACAATTTTCTATACTTTTGTAATTACTTACATATTGAAATATCTTCGACGGTTTCCGACAAAATAATAAAAAAAAGCAGCATTAACGGTGGCACAAAAGCGTTATATCACATTGAAAGCTCAAAATGGGCATTTTTGTAAATTACACAAATAGACACACACAATATTGTAAAACACTTCATTATCATGTTTTACCTTAGGCAAAAAGTAAAATTGATATTTACTAAATAAATTAATTAACCAATACCAATGTTAATTAATCCTTATAATTATTTTTAAAATCTAATAGTTAGTGGATAAAAAAGATAATTTGTAATAATATGCGACTTTATGATTTCCCTATAAATCGTTCACTTTTACAGTATTCTTTGTTATTTCTTTTATATTCTAAATTCAGACGGGGAGAGCAAAAATAACAAGATTTTTTTTTATTTTTCACAAGAGTACTAGCTACTACTAGTACTGTTGTTTCCCGCGACTTCGTTCACGTAAAATTAAACTTGCCCTTGGATGTCCTTAATCCGGTCCTATCGAAAATTCCGTTCTTAGGGGATGACGAACTATGTATTTCTACCTATATAAATTAATTCAAGTAAAAAAGTCTTACGAGAGAAAATAATTACGATATTAATAGGATATTTCAAGGAACGTAAACACATGATTAAATCATTAATTTATTTTATTATACAAAATATATAACAGGTTACGCGGGGACACTGGTGAGAGCTACACAATACATGTATACACTACAAGTATTCAATATGCTAATAGTTTATTTACAAAAAACATTATTTCATTTAATATCAATCTGAGCAGGTTTTATACAACTGTAGGTAACATGAACACGTTTTATGTGCTAGAGTATATCAGTTTCACTGTTAAATGCCCCAAAATAATATGATATACAGTGTAACCTCAATATAACGATTTTCTCGATTTAACGATTTTTTCAAAATCCCTAAAACTGCCCATATGAACTAATGCAGAACTTGTACATTACGATATTTTTATCAAGTCCTCTTTATAACGAATCCAGAATATAGACAGAAACCACTAAGCTACCTCTATTTTACGAATTTCTCAAACTATAACATAACGAATCCTATCAATAATTCCCACTCAACTGTACAATAGTAATTCATATTCCAATACGTTCAGACACGATTACCCTATTAAAACGAATCCTAGTCCAATCTAACCTGTTTACAACAAACCACATTGTAATAAAATATTTTTAAGTCCCTTGAGTTTCGTTATATCGAGGTTGCATGTATATACGATATAAAACAATATCATAATATAGGCACATTACATATTTCAAATGCAGTTCGAGTGGAATGCTACAATAGATGTCCAATACAAAAAAATGAGTACAAATTTATTAGCTTATAAGTCTTCAATATATATATATCGTTAATAATCTACGCCTAGTTTTTTTTTTTAGTTTTCCGATGTTTGTATACATACAGTTTTAGTGGATAAAAAACATCATATTAAGTATCAATCGAAATTCGGTTTGTAAACGTATTAAATCGATACCTCCCACGTAAATTGTTGTAACCGTAAATTCCTAACTTTCAATAGACCGTTACGAACATCTAAATTGAAATAAAATCGTCATTATAAACACATTTGTGTATACAATTATATATTCAATAATGACGATTACATTATTGTATACAATAACATATTAAACTTATTAGTACAATTTTCCCTACAACTGAGCATAACCAGTGGGTATGATAATGAGTGGGTGAGTGGGGATTGGGTGTGAAACTTGTACCTGACAGATTTCGTGTCACGAGCTCTTAATTACTGAATTAATAGAGGAACATATCGCTTTGTGTGGTAATATTATTCGATCAAAACTATGAAACACGTATGACAAAATCCACACGATTATTTTTAATTGCAAATGATGGAATTGTAAGATTCATTTAAGGCATAAGTCCAAATCTATTGTTTTTGTACTGAAATATACTAATATCCTACCAGATAATTCACCCGAGCGAGCAACCCCTCAGCCCTAACAACCCGTGCGCCAACAACGGCAACTGCTCACATTTGTGCCTCATCGACTCGCCCACTGAACGAGTGTGCGCGTGTCCGCATCTAATGCGTCTCGCTGCTGACGAACGCACTTGCGAAGGTATATATTTATTGTTAACAAACGGATTCTGCAGACGTTGGAGTTTTAGCTAGTTTTCTGTTAGCCGTTTAATCAATCTCCATTATGTATTTTCCTTTCCTGTACTGGCTGTATGTTTTATGATATATTAATATAACATAGCACATCAGTCAAAACTTTGTTTGAAATATTTTGAAGTAGCGAACAATTATGCATAATCAATATTTTAAAATGATCTTTCGATTTTACCTTTCTTTCTTTTTTTTAAAACCTTCCCTGGAATAAGGAAAATGAAAAAATAAAAGAATTTAAAACGGTCCAGCTGTTTTCGGGTTTTAACGAGACTAACGAACAACTATTGATTTTTATATATATAGAAGATTATGACGCATGTGACTTATAAACTATTTTAGCATTTTTTATTGTTTTCTAATTTGAAAAATTCGATGAAACAAAAAAACGAGACCAAAAAGTGACAAACACATTCGTAAACAGTATTTTGCCTGTAAGAGAATGAGAAAGAAATACAGGTAGAGTGCGTACAGTCTAAAAATGCACGCGCCTCCACTAAATTCCTTTATTTTAAAGTGTGAAAATAATAGCAGCGTTTTACCTGAAATAAAACGCATATTAAATACTTACCTCACTGGAAGCTTTATACTTGAGAGAGCATTTAATGTTTTTGAGTCAGTATTTTTTGTTTATTACGCAAAGTGGACGCTTGATTTTAAACAGAATTATTTTTTTAATTAGTCGGCAAAGGACATATCATGGAGATAAGCATTTTTTTTGTGTTTTTTTGTCTTTAATCAAATTAAAAAAAAAAATGAGTTATTCTCATACGATAATTATTAAAAACCTTTCTTTTACACTTGCATTCAAAAGTGAATAATAGACTATTTTAATTGAATTTCAAAAAAAAATGTATATCTCTATCTGTAAGTGAATCCTTCAACTTGAATGCTTCAACACCAGAAGAACTATGACCCTTAAATAAGATTTATATAAACACACTAGCTGTACCCGCGACTCCGTCCGCCTAAAATTAGGTAAAAACAATAAGATCAATTTTATCGTGATGACATATAGCCCATAGCATTTCTGGATAAATAGGCTATGTAACACTGGAAGAATTTTTCGAATCAGACCAATAGTTCCTGAGATTAGCGCGTTCAAGCAAACAAACAAACAAACTCTTCAGCTATTACCCGCCGATTATTAAGTAACTTTAATTCAACGCAGGTAGCGTTGAATGTAATAGTTTTGTTGCTAAAAATATTAATAGAGTTATCTAATGGTCTAACAACATTGGAAAATATGACAGATTTTGTGATAAATATAAAACGCGTAATAATCAAACAAACAAACAAACCTTTCAGCTTTATATATTAAAGTAGATAAGATTATAACTATATATAAAACGGAAGGAACTCTGTTGATTGCGATCAAATATTATTTAACTCATACTAAAGGTATATCAGTTTATTACGTCATTAGTATGAATACAGCGGAGCGTGAGCGTTATGTCAGAGAAGCGAGTTGAAATGCATAAAACGGAACGTGGCCTGCCTCAACGCGTTGCAGATAGGGCAAGGGCATCGGACGCTAGGCGTGAGTGCAGCGCCGTCATAGATTATCATATAACACGGTACGAAACAGATACACCAACGTAAAATACGTGGACGTTATGTAGGAGTAGTGAGTTGAAATGCATAAAACGGAACGTGGCCTGCCTCAACGCGTTGCAGATAGGGCAAGGGCATCGGACGCTAGGCGTTTTTTTACACTAAGTCTGGCACATAATAAAAACCTTTTTATTAAAATGCTCACCAAGATATAAAGAATTTACGGGTAACAATTTCTACTTGTTATAATAAAGTGCTCCATTCAAAGTTTAAGAGATTACTTAAACACTTTATGTTTCTTTACGGCTTTACTTGGAGATTGGACTATGATTCATGAGAGCAAAGTTTCCAAGAGAAAACATCTAGCAGAGGAGTCGCTTGTACTTTATAATATATAATAACTGTCTCTTTCTGCTATGAAAAGACATTTCTGCTTTTTTCTTTATAAACTAGAACATTTTATAATTAATTAGCTGTGCCCGCGACTTCACCCGCGTTAATTTAGGTAAAAACAATAGATTCCATTTTAGCATGATCCTATATAGCCTACAGCCTTCCTCGATAAATGAACTATCTAACACTGAAAGAATTTTTCAATTCGGACCAGTAATTCCTGAGATTAACGCGTTCAAGCAAATAAACAAATAAACTCTTCAGATTTATATATTATCTATATTATAGATATCGATTTGAACAGATTTTTTTAGTGTTCTATTTTCGAGTAGATCAGACTAGGAAGAAATTGTAGATTGTTGCACCGAGCGCAAACTGAGTTATTAATGTAAGAGTGTTAGTAACTAAATTAATACGAGTGCATTAATTACTTCCCTGTTTTCCTTCAACTATAGCATTGTCTATTTCAATTTTTTAATTTTTTCTTCCTAAATATGAAGTATTAAAGTTTTACAGGTACAGAAAGCGTGGTATTTTTTTTTGGTTTTGTTCGGTCTATTTTTAATTTCAACCAGTATCTTTTTGATCCAATGCATACATTTTATACGAAACTTAATGGGAGACAATAAACCACTGTGCTAAATTTATATCAAAATGAAAAACAATACATTAATGAAAAACTGTGCAACACTGAGATTATACACATTTCCGCACCGTTTAAAGTAGAAAATGATAAGCTACATGATCTGTTTTGTAGTAATTAATGATAAGATTACTGCGTAGTTGGAATAAAAAGTCTTTTTTTTAATTATAATTTCCGAAAACGGATATTTAATTCTACATGATATGTTTAAACATTTAGAAAACATTTGGCCAGTGTCACGTTTTATTGAAAAGACATAAAGGGGATAAGTGTGTTGGCTAATAATAGACGAACTTAATTGGAGCAAGGCAATATCTGTCGGGTCCTGTAGTATATAATGTTAAACAGCCTTACCTTTCCTTTCAACTGCGTCTCGGTGGCTATCGAGTCTTCGATCTTCTTCTTGTAGCCACCCTCCATCTCCGCCCACATGTCGTCCGCTTGCGTCAGCATCTCCAAGTACGCAGTCTCCCTCTTCTCCAGCTCCGCTATTCTTCTCTTGAGATCATTTTCGTTCATCATCAGAGCCTGAATTTTGCTACTCATCGAGGGCTCTGCCGGGAGCTGTCGAAATATATTAATAATTCTTTAATAATAATAATCCTGCAGAAACATTAAAGACGCCCAATTCGTTCCTCCCGGCTGCAGAAAATACTTAAATCTACTATTAAATTATATTTTAAAATTTAACTAATATTCATATTTTACTGCTTACGGCTTCTAACATTGGCTTTATAGCTTATACGCGCTAGAAGTGGGAGAAAGAGGTATAGCAAAATCCCTTTACAATCTACTAAAAGACCTTTGCGTGTCAAGAACTATCATAAGTTCATTATCTATAGTTGCACTAGTAGGATCATGCCAGATTTGGCTAGGCAGAGGAGGGAACACTGGCAGTGAAGGTGAATGTTAGTTATCACTATAAAAAACGCGCTCTTAAACCTATGCCTGGGTCACTAGTCCCAGGTACTGCTATGGTTCCTTCCTCTGTAAGCCGATGGACCCGGCACCTACACGGTGAATCCATGGAAGACTAAGAAATACGTCTCTTATTTATTTATTTATGAGCTTAAGGAACAAGTCACTAGAAATATATCTTTTTATGTACGAACCTTTGTAAAGTTACTAAAGGATCATAAAATTAGTCTTGTGAGATAAAACTTTTAACAAGCGTTTGACACAGTCCACATAAAAATTGTAAAATATTTTTTTAGAAACTTAATATTCTTTGAAACGCAACAGTAGTGTAAGAGTAACGCAAGCCTAAAGTTATAAGCTCATGTTTAGGAACGTCAGTATCAGTTAACTTTTACTACTATTAACTCTATTCTGCCATCTGGGGAGATATTCTGGCGTGCGCTGCCAAAACCGTTATAGATACACATATATAGTGTATGAAGGAAATGTTTATCTTATATAATTCTACAAAAAATCCCGCGACAGCATATATCTATCTTTCATGTTTAAGCCATTAACACCAAAATAGTGAACCATTATGGAACGGGAACGGGAAATGGAAAGGAAATGGGGACGGGGACAATATTATAGGATAATAGAATATAGTACATAGCAAGTAACCCAACGTTCGGGCATCCGGGTCTGCTAGTATACGTATAATTACAAGATAATACACCCAGACTTGAGGCAGGAATCGAACCCACAACCCCGACTGTGGGGCGAATTAAGATGACCGAATGATGACGTCATCCCCGAAATCACCACAAGCTCTACATTCTCACGAATAACAGCAGTCAACGACATTAATCGAGACCCACTGCTATACATGACTTTCGAAACATGGAGGAGTTCACCCATCTTTCACCCGGCCGCGATAAGAACTGCTTAACCTAGCGATCGGCTCATATGTCGGTCAAGTTAAGTGATTAAGCTACGATCTAGTAATCTACCATAATACACGTAATGAAATTATTAGAAGGCCTATAATCACGTAAAACTTCGATAACTCATCGGCTAAATTGGCAGAAAAAAAATTGTAAGTTGCTATGTTCCAATTAAAACAATTTCTTATTTACTGAAATTGGTCCGACCGCTTTGGAACAGTTCAGTGTATACGGGAACAGAACTTAATTTTAATCTGACATTATTGCCGTATTAAAAGTAAATCTCACGTGTAATACAAAATAAGTTTTACTCGCTTCTATCTTAAAGATAAAAGACCTTTGCGCCAGCTATTCATAAACTAGCATCCGAGCGAATTACGAAGTCACATAAATAACATTGTATCCACTTTGTTTTCAGATAGACGGCTAAACAAAAAAAAGTTGCCAAGAGCGTGTCAGGCACGCTTAAAGATATTTGTCAAATAACTTCAAATGTTATATATTTTAAATTCGGTCAAATCTCTAGGAAATACCTCGATGGGTACCACTTTATGGGTGGATAAACACAGACAATCGAAACATTAAATTTACTTGAAGGACTACGGAACCCTAAAAATATGGAATAGAGAAAAAACAGAACTTTTGTCTATCAAATTGCTATGTGGCTTGTATTATTTTAAGATACTATCCCCTTATTTATTTTTATTTTAAGTAAATTTCGAGTATAAAAATCTAAACCTGGAAGCACGCAACCGTGCTTTCGAATTTCAAATTAACTCAGAATTGTAACGGATAAAAAATGTATTACGTATGTAATAAAATGATCAAACGAAACCGCGAATACATTTTCAGTATTGAGATTAACGTCACCATATAATCCGCTTTTACCTTTTAAATGTTGATTATAATCCCAGGTTTTAAATTAAACTTGAAGGTATTACGATAAGAGATTCGAAATGGATCTGATCGGCAAATGGAGGACCCTTCAAGATCCCTTTTGAAAAATATATGAGTTGGAATTTGTCGAGGTTAATGAATGTGTGTAAAGGGATTTATTTTCGTTTCAGTTGCGAAAAAGTTACCCAAATGATCAATACGTACGCCTCTTTTTATAACATACTAGCAGACCGACTGTCTTGCTCGAATTTTGACTGATCTATCTATGCTTATATATAAAGCTGAAGAGTTTGGTTGATTGCTTGAATGCGCAGGAACTACTGGCCCGATTTAGAAAATTATTTCCATGTTAGAAAGCCCATTTATCGAAGAAGGCTATATATATTGAGTTACTCCTAGGAAAGTTTTCGTGCTCGAGATGTGGCAAAATATCTGATATAAATGTGTATTCAAATACGCAAACAGAGATGCGGCAATGTGTTAAAGTACAAGATTGTTCCTAGCGACCGCAACGCGCGACAGCGACCGGCGACCGCGACCGGCGACCCCGCTCTGATTGGGCGTAGTGTTCCCAATTTAGGATATTGTGCGAGAATCATGTAGTTAACACTGGTCGCGCGACTGTACTTCTTAGTATGAACTTGTATGGAGTACTGAACGAACCCCGCGATCGCGACGCTCGACCGGTGGGCGTCGCCAGAGGGCCGCGTGGCGACCGCGACCCGGTCGCTCCCGAAGCAGTGCCGACACGCGACGTAGACGAGACGCACCTCAAACATTCTTCGCATCCAATATTGCTACCAAGGCTAACTACAGATTAACATATTCTACATGAGTAAAACATGCTAACCAGTAGTTAGAATTTTGCAAAAATTATCCCGCCAATAAATGTATCTCACCTAACATGATTCTCGCATTTTTATGCCAAAAAAATGTGTTAACATTTTTAGAGTCAAATATAACGTCATTTAATTTTTATTGTTTATTATTTTATCAGAAACTACATAAAAACATGCAAAATCTAGCATAAAATAGTCTAAATTAGTTAAACTCCGCTCGATCCTGGCGATAGCAGTCGCGAGTCGCGGTCGCTGGGAACAAACTTGCACCGTTAGTGTATATTAGTGTATGTTAGTGTATGCTACTTTTTGGGCTTTGAACACATAGGCACTTGCACCCAAAATATAGTTTTGCCATTGAAACGAGAAGACGAAGAAGAAGTTAGTGTACAAATAAACCGATTAAAATCACCTTCAAATTTTATTATGCCTTGAATACTTTACGAACAAGTTTCAAAGTTGGGTTGAACTGTAAATCTATTCGTTAATCCAAAAACTTTTGTGCTACCGATAGGTCGAAATTTCAAAAAGGCTTTATGCAGGATTATTAAAAGCGTAGACCTAGTTCGGACACGTCAATTTGACTTATCATGGCTTAGCGAAATAACTAAACAAGCGAAGACAGTAAATAACAGATACGATAGGAGTTTCTTTATATACTAGTCGACCCGACAGACGTTGTCTTGCCCAACTTAAGCTCGTCTCTTATTAACCAGTTTACCAATCCTCTTTCTATCTGTCTGTCTTTTCCAAGAAACGCTACACTGACCACATGTTTCACAAAATTACGACCACTTCCCAGAAGTATAGCAAATATGCACAAAGATTATCATAAGAGTCGGTCAAGTTAAGGATAGATTTGGCAACAAACAGTTTAACACGAAAATTGTACACGTCGAAAGGCCTTCTACAAACGTCATCTTCTAGAAGTATTCTGAAATAGCTATTAAATCTGCATTCATTTGTATATCTTTCGACTTTTCTTTATTTATTGTCTGTTAAATCTTTCCTGAAATAATAGTACCCTTTCATTCCCCAATGCAACAAAACAAACAGAATTTAAAACCGTCCAACGTTTTCCGAGTCGAAGCGAGACTCACGACCAACGATAGAAAACGTTTTTGATTTGACACTTGGCCAATTGCAGTCTAAACTGAAGTCTAAACTTTCTGTTTTAATGAAATGAAAAACATATATTTCCAATGTTACATTGTAAATATCAATATAGATTATTTTCACTTTTAATTATTTAATGCACTAATATGATTAACCAGTAGCCATACTCCGGCGAGGATTGTGTCATTTGTAATATTCATTTACTTTGTTGAAACTGTTTGTTACAATTTGCAGTAATTTTAATGCTGCAGTAGCGTACTGTATGTTTGACAGGTTAAAAGCTATTCTTTCAAAATTACTATAATTATAATAGCGATAATGGCTAATGATAAATAAATTAAGTATATTTATTAAAAATCCAATAAAATTTTGGAATAGTTTTTTAAAAGCCGATATCAATTTAAAAAAGACTTTAAAACTCATCAGAGTATGACATTTATGAAAATTCCAAATCTGTAGTGTATTGTACTGCATTGCATTGTATTGCATTATATTGAATTGCACTACGTTGCATGATATTGCTTTGCATTGCATTGTATTTATAATACTTACATTTTTAAATAATTTATTTTTTAACATTTAATATGTCTATTTCCCTGTGTTGCTTTGTATAAAACTAAAACTTTACAAAAAAAACCGTCCAATATGAGTGTTTATAGAATTACAGCTTCCTTTAATCGCATTTTCTGCATCTTTAATCGCAAACTTTTTGAACTATAGACATTTAGTTTGAAAGCTTTATTAAGTTCTCGTAATCAATGTCTAGACATCTTGAAACAAAATGTTTTCTTTTCAAATTAATCAAGTGTAAATTCTTATGTTTGCCATCACTAGAATTGAGATGAAATCTCTTCGAAATAGAAGCGAATCAACAATATAAAAATGGAACTACGATATTCATGCATTTTTTTAAATATGAGAATAAAGATCATTTACCGGATAGGTGTCAAAATGACTTCCGTTCCCGTATTAAAAAGCCTATGTACTTTTTAAAGTAAAAAAAAAAATACAAAGGAATGTTCTCATGTGCAATTTCATTGCAACCGAGTTAATATCACTATACTTTTGTCTTTATGTCCACCGAACCTAAAGGTCTGGATCTATTTTGATAAAATTACAGCGTCGTGATCGGTTTTTGGAAGGGAAAAGTACCCAAGAAAACCGTGTCCACGTTATTATGTTATGCTACCTAGGTTACTGGGTATTTTAACATATGGTATAAATATCATTTTGGGCGACCGCAGACGTAATGCGGTACTGAATTTGCATTTGGTTGGACAACAAAATGCATCATTGCATTACAAACTGAATTTAATTACGATTTTGTTTTGTGGTTGGTGGGTTGTTATTATATCATACTAGACGTCTCTCCCAACTTCGTCGGCGTTGAATTTAATCGACGGAAACTTATTTTTGTTAGCTAAACTCAAGTTTGCCTAAATTATTTTTTATAGTATCAGCTATCTGCTGGAAAATCGCTATCATAATCACTCCAGCTATTTCGGTAAGTGCATAAAATACGAATCAGCCTAAACCAAAGAAATTGAGCTGTTTGATCAAAAACCAATTTGAGTGAACAAGTTGAGAAAAGAATGTCGTGATTTCAAGTTCTAGAAGCCTCATAATAAGGACGTTTTTTGTAGGCCAATGGGTTTATTGTCCAGAGGGTAGATCTTCCTCTTTATCCTGATAACTGATCAGATCCACTACGGGTACGAAACTCAAGCTTTTAATTTAAGCTTAGTAGGAGGGGAAAAGGGAATATTAGACATATATAAAAAGTATTCCTAATATTCTTTTGAAAAAAAAAAACAAAACAAAATAAAGTTTATAATCATAGAAAAAGTTTAAAAAATGAATATTGCGATAAACAAGCTAGGGCTAAATTGAAAAAAGAATAGATAATTATCCACCAATTCAACGAGCAACCCCCAACGGAGATTCCACGCGCAAGTGTCACATGACAAAGGGACCCCTTCGTAGATTTGGGATCAACATGATCAAAAAAACCGGGTTGGGCATGCTCTGGTAAATAACCAGGGTGCCTGCGCCATTCAGCGTAACTTTTAGTTTTTAATATATCTTAACCTTGAAGTATTTATTATGTGCCCCAAGACTTGCATTTTGTTTTGATATCTCTTATTTGAAGAACTTTCTCTATCGTCAATCTTGATCGACTTACATCTTTTTTATTATAGAATAAATAGAGTTAGTATAAATATCACTATTGTAATACTTTAAAATTACTACATTAATTTATAAAATTACTATTTATATATGTTCCCTATCCATTAGGATCTCTTTGCATAGCGCTATCTGCAGAAAGGCCCGTGCGTTTCTATGGAACTTTAAATTAAATATTGAGGAGTTAATAAGAGTATTCAAACTGAAACTACTAGTACTAGATACTAGACAAAGTTTGAAATTAAAAAAGAAAAGGTAAAGCATAAAGATTCATAAGATGATTCTCGCCACTTTGTTTTGTTACTATTTAGTATTTTTATTGTTTATGAAGTTGAAAATGTGTGTAATATCGCTTCTATTATGCATAAAATTAAACCGTTAAAACTGTATAGGCAAAAAAAATAATTTTTTAAATGTGGTATATATTTTAATATCTTTACCGTCCACATATCGGAAAAATAAAAGTAGTAATAGACCAAAAATAGTTTCCACACTCGCCATCGAACATTTGTGACATATTATATGCGCGTCGTAAAAAATGTATCGTCAAGGGGCTCGATCGGTAGCTTTTCTTTTAATTCTTCCCTGAAATAATGCGAATAAAACAAAACAATCAGGAGTCAAATAAGCCTAGCCGTTTTTGACATAGGTCAACCTTTCCTGTGCTTAATAAACTAATTTCATCAAAGAAATTAGTTTATTAAGGAGATAATATTTGATGTTTATGGGTGTTTCTAGTTGCTACGTCGCCAGCGTAAACTTAGGAAAAAAATTAGCGTGATAATATAGCCTTCCTCGATAAATGGGCTATCAAACACTAAAAGAATTTTCCAAACTGGCCCAGTAGTTCCTGAGATTAGTGCGTTAAAGCAAACAAACAAACTCTTCGGCTTTATATTGTAGTATAGATTTATATATGTATGGGTAATTGTAAAACAAATATAATGGTATTAATATAAAGTAAAAATGTAAAATAATATTTGTGTATATTTAAAATACAGTGTAACCTTAATATAACGTACCTCAATATAACGACTACCTCGATTTAACAAATTCTTTATAATCCCCTTCAATTGTCCATAAGAGTCAATATAAAATAAACCTTTACAATGCGAACATTTTTTGCGAACAACCTCTTTATAACGAACTGTCAAGAAAAAGTATTCATACCTCTAATTAACGAATTTTGTTAACCCACAACCTTTATATAAAGTTCCCACCAACATAACTCTTAATGTTATAGTATGTGATTCATGTCGCGACATGTTTCGACACGCTTTTGTTCGTAAAACTATTCTTTTACCTCTTAATATAAAATTCGTTATTTTAGACCAACCTAATCTAAACATAACAAACCTCAGTTCAACGAATTACTTGATATAACGAATATTTTCTTGTTCCCCTCCGATTTGTTAAATCGAGGTTGCCCTGTATTTCTTTTTTTAATTTAGATATTTTTTTACATATCTATACATATAAATAGGATTGGAGAGTCTGTTTATAATGTAGAAATTATTTTTTTACTAACTGCGTATGATAATATGTACGACAGACCACAACTTAAAATATTTTTGTCTGTCTGACTAATTTTACAAAAAATAACATAGGCTACTCTGCTTATAGCTTAATAATTAGGGTTCCGCACAAAAAAGTAAAAACCCTCAATGTAACAGTCACTGATTTTACGCGGGTGAAGTCGTGGGTTACAGCTAGTAATAAATATAATTTTATTAATTAATAATTGACAATGTATTTTTACTTACAGTTCTTATTTACTTAACTTTAAATTCATTTATCGAATTGTTTCTTGAGCTTACAACATTATGTTGGAGAAGGTTTTGTTTTGTGCTATTTTTGGGAAATCGAAATATTTATTGTATTAAACGTTATTTGCAATTTATCATTGTATCAGATCTTGTGGCATTTGATGATCACCTGGTAAAAAGTATTTATAAGTTTCCAATAATGCGTAATATTATAATTACACGTAACAATGATTGACAAATTGACTGCCATGTATCAAAATGTACGTGGACTGCGTACTAAAACTAATTTATTTTTTAGAAATTTGATGGAAATTGATTATGATTTAATATGTCTGAGTGAGACTTGGTTGCATAAATATATACTCGATTCTGAATTATTCGATTCAAGTTATAATGTTTATAGAAGTGATAGAGATTATAATGAACGTGGGGATAAAATGGGAGGTGGTGTATTGATCGCACTCAAGTCAAAGTTACAAGTCCAATCATCTTCTTCTATACATCTTCCTTATTTTGCTGCTGAGGTGATAAAAGTTTCTGTGTGCCTAAGCTCCGCCCCCACGAACACGATTTTACATATTTACTGTTGCTACTTTCCTGCTAGCAAATATCAATATGAAGCGCTCTGTGACTTCTTCGAGCTAGTCTCAAATGAATTACTTAATCATCCCAATGATAAAATTTTAATAGTCGGTGACTTCAATATACCTAATGCCTCCTGGAGTTATGATGGCACATGTATGAATCTTAGTAACTCACATGAAAATGATATATTTTTAACATCTCTATCGTCTTTCGTTAACTTCAATAATTTAAGACAATTCAATTTAATTCCTAATTTTAACAATAGATATCTTGATCTGGTTTTTGGTAATTTTGAATGTTTTGTTAGTAAATGTACCTTGCCTTTAGTCTCTGAAGATCCTCATCACCCCACCTTGCAAATTTTACTTAATTTAAAAGCATCAGACTATTTGATTACGGGTCCTCGTATAACACGTCTATATTATAAAGCTGACTATGAATTAATAAACGCCGAATTGGCTAGAATAGACTGGTTCGATTTATTGAACGAATGTGATATCTCTTACAACTGACTAACTTGTATGACTTACATGCTCCTCTTAGACCCGTCAGAATTAAACATCCGCCTGCACCTTGGCTCACTCCTGATATAAAGTGTATTATGGTTAAACGCGACAAAGCCAAGAAACGGTACAAAAAAGCCCCCTCTGATGATAATCTCGTATCATATAAAAAGTTACGTAATCTCTGCAATAGGATGTGTAGGGATGCAAAACGCCGTTACATTTTTTCCTCTATTAATAATTTGTCTACAGGTCAAATGTGGAATTTTATACAATCTTTAGGTGTGGGTAAATCTCCCAAAACTTCTAATCTTATGTTTGATTTAAACATTTTAAATGCTCATTTTTCATCACCTCCAGTCAGAATTTCTGACAGTGAAAAATCAAAAACTCTTTTAAAATTGGCGAAAGCCACCCCACCTATATTTCCTTCATTCAATTTTGAGACAATCACGGAAAGAGAGGTTAAAAAGAGCATCATATCTATCACCTCCTCAGCTGTAGGCGCTGATAACATAAGTCGTGATATGCTTTTACCCATATTAGATTTTCTAATACCAGTTATCACTCACATTTTAAATTTTTCCCTGGTATCAAAGATCTTTCCTTCAGCTTGGAAACACGGTTATATTGTTCCTTTACCTAAGACTTCAAATCCTACAGCTCCTTCCCAGTTTCGCCCTATTTGTATTCTTCCGACCATCTCCAAAGTTTTAGAAGATATTGTGTTCAAGCAATTGTCACCTTTCCTCTCCAAAAACAATCTTCTAAGTCCCTTCCAATCGGGTTTCCGTCCTATGCACAGTACCACCACTGCTTTACTCAAAGTCACTGAAGACATACGTTTCGCAATGGACAATAAAGAGCTTACTATTCTCGTACTTCTCGATTTTAGTAATGCCTTTAATTCAGTTGACTTTGACGTCTTGCTTGGTATCCTCCGCTCACTTAATTTATCTCTTCCCGTGATTGACTGGTTCCATTCATATCTTCATGGACGTCGGCAATCTATTCGCTCAGATGATGTGTCATCAGATTGGGTAGATCTTATTGCCGGCGTTCCACAAGGCGGCGTTCTTTCTCCTTTACTCTTCTCTATATTTAAAGGGACGTAAAATGGGGGTCCCGAGCCTGTACGATGTCAGGTACTCGTTAAAGATCCCTATCCTAATTAAAACTGGATAATCAAAATTTAGGACTTCCACTGTAGCATCGTCCGATTAGCCATTGCAGCATAAAGTGACGTTAAACCCAATAAACAAACAAGACGATATGGTTCATAACTCGCACACACTGGGAAATCACAAACATTTACACAGTTCAGACTTCAAATTGACACAATTCTTAACAGAACACGGAAACACTAAGCATTATCTGAAACGATTCAACATTATACAGACAGACTTGTGTGATGAAGATGGACAGACACACACTTTCAAACATATACTTTATGACTGTTCACTATACAATAGACAACGATTTAAATTGATTAAAAACATACTACTCAAACGAGGGACTTGGCCTGAGACAGAACACATAATTTTTTCGAAATTCAAAACAGAATTACTCACATTTATAAGAGACATCGACTTTGATCAATTGTGTAACCAAAGAAGGGCAATTAACTAGTCACAAAGATTTTCATGCTACTATTTGAAACTTGTATATATATGTATATATGACTTTGTTATTTTAAGTTATTTTTTATCTATAAACTAAATGTTCTATTAGTAATTGAAAGTATAGTATAAAAACCTTTTTGCTGTGCTTATAATTGTAATTTTTATTTCATGTTATTTATTTATTTATTTTTTATTACTTTTTATAGTCTCTGATTACAAATTTAACAATCATTTTACTCTAACACAGATAATTCAGTCCACTTGTAAATTTTTAATTGCTTATGTAACAGCTCATAAATGTATTGTATAAATTTATATGTTAATATAAAGCACATGTAATATGCTTATTAAAGCATGGTGCATGTCCAAATTCTAATAAACGGTCCTTCCATGGGGGTACCATGGGGGGAAAAAAGAGAGAAAAAAAGGACTATTTTTATTATTACTTTCGTTTTATTTATTTATTTATTACTATTAAATTGACTTTTTTTAAATTGTGGATTGGTTAGAATATAGTATTGATATTACCCACACCGTTTAGATTGATTCGATATTTTAAAGGAATTGATGTTGCTTATTGCTACGTCCTCAAAAAATGTCCTATGCGCCTAAAAAAGTTTTCACTTCAACAAATCTTTGATATTGCACAAAATCTATAATCCAACACAACTTTTCGTCTCCTCTACTGGTAAGCTCTAAACTTCCTCAGTGATCATCATTATGAATAAACGCTTCCATAAAAATAAACATGAAAACGTGATTAAAATCTAGAAAAATGTAAGTTAATATTTTATAGGACCAAAAGGCAACGATTCCGCATCAAACTAAAGAAGAATCACGAAAATCGGATCATAAATCTCAGCATAATCTGTGTACATACATAAAAATATATACAAATCCAGCTGAGAAAAAAGAGGACGTCCTTTTTTTGAAGTCGTTAAAAAAGACTTGAATTTCTTTCAATTCAAATTCCCTATTAATAATTATTAATTCACCATAGATACCGAAATAACTCACTGCTGGTTGAAATGGCGAGAGCTCTCCTGTGTGTTGTGCAACAACAGAATGCCAATCCGTATAAAAGGCGAAGTGTATGAAACAGCTGTCCGTCCGGCCTTAATTAAAAGAAAAAAGGCTAGGCAAAAAGAGAGTTTAAAAAGAATTGAATTGTAGTCGAATTTCGATTCGGTGATCTCTACGTATGTATATCTACTTTGTATGAATGTGATCAAGAGCATGTGTAACGGATCGTGCCGCGTTCGACAGTCCAATTAAAAAATTGTACGTGTCAGGTCCGACGCACGACTGGAGTTTACTCCTTACATCTTCGCCCATCTTAGCCCATCTTCGCCCACTTTCCCTCACCTTAGCCCACTTTCGCCCACCTTCCCTTTCCTTTCTCTTTCCTCTATGCGTTCGAAATAAGAGAAGTTGAGATTGTAACACCGCGTAACATCTGACACTTTCGATTACACTACCTGTATTTTTTCATACCACGGCCCTTATATCGCTTCTCAAGGAGCAAACGCCAAAAATAAGCAGCGTCACTTTGATTAGTTGTACTCATATTTGCAATTTATAACAACAGTAATTGTGAATTCGGCCCCTATTTCTATTGTCTTTACACATGCTCTTATCACTTTGTAGGCTATTCACTAGGCCAGTGCTGGCTCAGCGTATCTGCAAGGTCTCGTGAGAACCCCCTGAAATAAGGGAATGAACAAAAAACAAACATAATTTATAAAGGTCCAGCCCGATCGAAAGGGAATGAATTATTTTAACATATATATTGCACATTAGTGATGATATATATACGAAAAACAATTCATTCCCTTTCGATCGGGCTGGACCTTTATAAATTATGTTTGTTTTATATATGTATATATGTATGAAGATTCGTCCTGTTCTCATTTCTTGATAAAAAATTTTAAAACTTTATTTCATTATTTCGGCGTTCCTAAAGTATCTACCCAAACTCAGAATGGGACGGGTTCCTACTCAGAACGCCATAGGACCAGTTAAAAATACCTTACCACTTGCCTTATTCATATTGTCTTTGGATGTTGTAATTTTGAACAAAGCACCTGTTTACAAGTAATTTGATTAATCCCTGATAACATTTATGAAAAGAAGATTGTCAGAACCGGGGTTATATATAAAAGCCGTGACAAACCCAGTGCTTCAATAGTGGGTACAAAAGGCATCTTTAAGTAATATAGCCTTTTCTTCTTGACGACATTTTTCATCTTATGTTTCCTTAGTCAAACCGAAAACATTGGAAATATATATATCTTCATTATTTTAAATAAAATATTGTATAAAAGGTGGGGCTCCTGAAGGTCCAGCAGGTACCGGCAAGACGGAGACCACCAAAGACTTGGCCAAAGCCGTGGCTAAGCAATGTGTAGTGTTTAATTGCTCCGACGGTCTCGACTATATAGCGTTGGGAAAGTTCTTCAAGGTGAGTTCTCTTTTTACCTTTTTACTGACCTAAATTACCCTGAAATAAGAATGTAAATAAGCTGTTGTCAAAAGATACTCAAAATAAACATATATTGCAATAGTACTACTCTTTAATATCATCATCGTCATCATTCTCCTTAGGTTCTATCTCCTAAGTGGATAGCGCTCTTTATGCGCCATACGTTCCTTTCGTATGTCATTTCAGAACAACCATCTCTTCTTCTCTCTTCATGTCATTCCTTATACTATTATGCGTCATGCGTTCTTATTATATATCATTTAATGGCAGCCATCCATACTCTTCGTGTCATTCCTTATGCTATTATGCGTCATTTGTTGCTCGTCTGCCCCCTTGTAACATAAAAAAAAAAAAATGCTCATTTGTCATGTTATTTATGTATTTAAAAAATCTGCTACATGGCGTCGTGCATGCAGCACCTGTACATGATGCCGGCCGCCCGCGCCGCCGTGCTCACCGCCGACCCCGCCGCCAGTCGCCACGCCGCCACGCTGCACGAGATGCAGAGGATGTTCGCCTACCTCATGGTAAGTGTGCTGACTGCTGAATGCTGACTGACGATTGTTGATTAGTTGAGAAGTTTTTTAATGAATGTAAATTGACAAGCTAGAAATCAGAACGTGAGATTTTAGCAGCCATCATTATAGAGAACATGGACCATGGGTTTTACGCGTTGCAAACTCTTACCTCCCTCCCCAAAGAGTTCTACCCTCCCAACTATCAGGAGGAAGTCAAAGCCTAAGCGAATATTATTATTTGACTACAGCAGAGCTGTTTTATATTCATAACGAGAAATCGATTATGTTTTTAAAAGAGTATAAGCAATTTAGGTTTCGCCCCCCGGGTGCGGCAATACCCCAACGGCCTCGGAATTCGAACTGGGCACCTAGCGGATTTCTTTGAGCTATTTGAGCTCTTTGTTGTTTATCCCCACTTACCAACAGAAGTCTAATTTCATAAAAACCAAAAGCGATAGTGACAACATACTCGTAATCCAAATTGTACGTAACTTGAATTCTGGGATATATTAACTGATGACCTCGTTGCCTGTTCTAATCTAGGTCATACTTTATTCACAGGAAAGTGAACGTAAAGCATACAACCCAAGGAGTTTTTGCAAGGTATATCAAATGGACCACCAGCCTCTTAATACCGGCGAGCAGAAGGATATGGCGGAGTTTTTCATTGATCTTGTATCCAAACTGGAAGAGATGACGCCTGAGCTCAAGAAGTTAGTCAAGACGTTGTTTTGTGGCGTTCTCAGTAACAACGTCGTGTCGTTGGTAAGCAAACCACTACCCCATTTATTTATCACACCATGTTACTGCAATCCCCCCTATAACATGGGTGATTATGGTGGCCCACGCGGACGAAGACGCAGGGTACAGCTAGTACAGGTATACAAATTATGAACGTTAGTTTTTAACCCGTTTACTCGCGTACAATGTGTACGAGTGTCAGCCTATGTTTTACTCTTAAGGTGTGCCTATATATTCGCTGGGACGTTTTCTCTTACCACGCGCCGCTGATTGATTACGGTTATTAAGTAATAAGTGCTTGTGAAGAATAAATGTAAATATAGTCCACGAGAAGATTGTTTGATTCTCTAAGCCATATTAGAGTTTCGATCCCCAACACTAGTTGACGCCTTCAACTTTATCCGCGTCTTTTTAAACTTGGCTCCAGTCCGTTCTGTGGTAATTGGCTTAATCTTCCACCCCCCCGGAGTGTCGTTGCTCCCACGCTTAGTTTAAAAGCACACGCTTAGTTAAATATGAAACGAGAATATAAGACAATTCATTAAACAAATATTTGATAGAAAAACAATTTAATTGGATTTTGTTATTAAATAAGACCGTGAATCCATTTAGGTATATAATATTGCACGCCTCACAACGCGAAACGTTTGGGTGTGCTCTACCCTCACTTTATCAAAATCGAGCGATTTCCTGTACTAAAAATGACTTTATTCCTTTGGTATGGCTCTTGTTGATAAATATAAATGCACACAGATTAAGTTGTAAGTGGTGTTTTTAATACTTCGTTAAGATATTTTTTTAATTTAGTGTAAGGAGAAACTGATTTTAAAATATTTCCTTGGAAGTCCGGATGTCTGTGTATGTGTATCTGACACGATCACGTTAGGTTATTTTTTTTTATTAGCTTCAGAATTACGGCGCGCTGTTTCCTATTGAAAATACATGTGTAATTCAGTATCATTTATTTATATTTAATGAAAAACTAAATTTCATAGGTTGGCGTTATAAGGCGTGCACTCTGGATTTTCCAAAATATTTTCGTTACTCCCCCATTTTAAAAATTTTAAAAGCTTATCGGGCATAAGTTTTTAGTAAGTTTTTTAGTTAGGATTTGAAATATATCAGGTATACGGACCAAAATACGTAAAGTATACGGACTAAAATACTTAAGGTATATGGACTGAAATACGTAAGGTAAACGGACTGAAATACGAAAGGTCGTCCAGTCCTCTTACTGCTGAACCATACGAGGCTTCGTGTGTTTTCTTTTTTTAAGTAATGGCGTGTAAATGTTTCCACACATTGTATAGCAGTCTCTTTAGCCATATAAAAAAGGCGCGTTTAGCGGTTCCTATCCTTGCGGATATACTCGTAACGCTCAACGAAGCGTGGCCGCACGTACAATGGATCGTTTGGCTTATTAATTCCATTCCGATATTGTTTATAGCGTACACAATACTGTTATGTGCACTAATTTATTGTTTACCGACTTCTGGAGTGTTTCTTACTTCGACAATCTATATACATAAAAGCAACAGGTTGTATAACACGAAATCTCGAAACCCACGGGACATACAAATTTTAAATTTGGTAAGGAGATGGTATATAGATAGTAGACATCCGCTAAAAACGGAGTTTTCGATAAGGTCAGACAAAGCAAGTCTGAGAACTCTCGCAGTTTTACGCAGACGAAGTCGCGGGAAATAGGTAGTAATTCATATGTTTATTTTAAAGAATACATACAATGTTAAATTATGCCCAATATTCAAATTTTCTTATTTAACGAGGTTGAATGCTGTATTAGGACTGGCTGGTTAAATGATTTGATGAATGATTCCTTTAATGATGAATTTCAATAACGTGATTAAAATACATCGAATGCTTAGTGTGTTATTGAAGGTGTAACCTACATTTCGCGTCATGTTATATACAACGTTTTAATGGCGAGTTTGTTACTCGACCAGACAACTATAAATAACATTACGACACGGCGTTCAAAGAAAACAAGTAGCTTAGATAAAGAGTGTATTAAATATCAATATAAGTTACATTATACTTATATATAAATAACAACAACGTGATCTTCGTAATAGATCGTTATTCGGATATCGAGTTTCGTTCGCGAAGACATGTTTAGCGTACGGTATTGCAAAACTGGG
The DNA here is from genome assembly GCA_024363005.1 of Charaxes varanes. Classification (NCBI taxonomy): domain Eukaryota; kingdom Metazoa; phylum Arthropoda; class Insecta; order Lepidoptera; family Nymphalidae; genus Charaxes; species Charaxes varanes. The sequence continues at coordinate 240,384 of JANCMC010004801.1, read as the reverse complement.
TAATAAACTAGGCTAATCTCAAAAAGGTAAGACAAGCGAACTAAATATGATCATACGCCGCACTCAAGGTACACGACCGCGAGACGGACCGACAAAGGAACTGCGCACTCGGACGAGACACTAGTAATCACGAAAACTGATTGCCGATAAATGATTCACACAACAGTTACGTGTCAACGCACTCCGCGTCTTGCATGGAGGCACGCCGCGAACGCAAGCGACCACCACGCACTAAAACTTCAACTGCACCCCAGAGGCGAACGCCCAGCGTCAGGCATCACCGAAAATAGCTCCCGGTAGTGCACCGGGCTACCTAATGACGAAGTCCGAAATGACAGCAAACTTCTTTGTTGCAGCTATCACTGTCTCTTTTCGACCGAATACAAGAACAAAACAAAAAATAAACCCGTTCTCTCTGAACTGTAATAAAAAATAAATGTTTAGAAATAGGAAACACTATTTCACTAACAAACAGAACTCGTCTGAAGGTGAAAACAAGATTAAAAGGTTTAAGCATGCTACAGTGCTGCCAAATTTCAGGACGGGCTAGTTGTTCCATCAAGCATAGTTGGCTGGCTGCCAGTATTAGTTTAAACTGTGGCTACTTTGAAAAATGTGTGCCAGCGTAAATTATTGATGTTTTAGGAATGAAATTGTAGGTTGAGAGTAGCCCAATGTGTTACAGAAAAATTATATATTATATACTAACAATATTTGTGAACTAATTCAATTTGCTATAATTATACAAAATTTTGTATTTATTTTTTAATTAAAAGATATACAAAATTATGGTTGTATATATATTTTTAATTACCAGCATTTAAAAAAAGGTGAGGTGCAGGTGTAAGATTAAGTATTATTAGTATTTATGTTCAATATAAAGTATTTTTAGCATAAATAAAATATAACAAGATAAAATATTCATATAGTGACTAGTGGACCTAGCAGATTTTATCTTGCCCAAATTTTGGCTTATTTGCTCTCTCTGCTATAAGCTAAGTCTTTTCTATAAAACTTGACACAAACAGAATGTCTTATGAAATCTTAATTTTACATAACATGTCAGTTAAAAGGTTTATTATAAATGCCACCTGTTTGAAATATTCAGAATTAGCAATCAAATGTTTTTGTGATTTTTAATCATTCTTTTAAATTAACCTTTCTATCTTTACTTTTAAGCCTATTACACAGTGCCCAAATTGAGTCATTACTGCAAGGGTGTTCGTTATGTTGGTGCCCAAACGAAATAAATTAACACATCTATTTCCATTTTTCAAAGTTTTCTTGCTAAATATGCAGTAACAAAGACATATAATGGTACAGATTGTGCGCCATTTGTTTGATTTTTTTTTTAATTTATTCATACGATTTTTATTTTCAGCCAGTATGTTTTGATTTTGTTCCTAAGCATAAATTTTATATGAAACTTAATGGGAGACATTAAACCTTTGTGGTAAATTTATATGAAAAATGGAAACAGTGCTTTAATGATAAACAATGCAGTAATGAATTCTTATAAAACATTACTGCACTGTTTTAATTCTAAGCATAAATGATGTCCTTTGTGATTGGTTATGTAGTGAGTAATGTAACATAACTATGTAGGTGAAAGAAATAATAATTTTTCTTAAAAATATAGCAACAGAAATCTATCTCAATAATTTTAAAATTAACAATCATTTAGGAGTTACAATATGTAACAACATTGGACACACACAAATTAAAACTACACACAAATTAGAAATACAGGGTTTATTATAGATAATATATTAATACTATGTAATTCTTATTAAATATTTAAAGAATTATATAATACATACTAATAATATTCATGTCTCTTCTATATAAAAAAGAAAAAGTCATCCAGCAGGCTTTTTTGTTATGAGATTGTTTAATAAAAAATAATAATGAACTATAGACTTCAAATACTAATAAAACTGCAGACATCAACAGACATTATAACAAATAGTACCTATTCGCAATAGGAATAGAATTTTCAGGTTTAGGGCATTATTACAAAGGTTATACACGTTAGTAATTTTACCAGAAAGACAGTTTTACAGAATCTATTCGAGAATAGAATACTTTAGTCTCCAGTTTTCGAAAAATTACGTAAAATCTTTTTAGACAATTAGGATGATTATTCACCCATTACAATGATTATAATTGAGTGATTTTGTATATTTTTATAAAACGGATGAAACTACAAATAAAATAATTGAATTAGGTTTTTTATTAATTTAAAATATCGAAGAAAGAAGGTGTAGTAAGTAAATAAAAAAATTAAACGTATAATGTTGTGTTTACCACCCTATTTTGTTTAAAATAACAGATTAGAAGATCAGACGAACAAAGAACGGTAGAAAACTAAAAATACAATTTCATAATGTGCAATAGATTAGACTAATCACAATATATTCAACAAAGGAAAAATTTTCAATTTTACTTACATAACCAGTCGGGAAATTATCGACGATATCATATTAACAATCACATGAAAAATCCACTAAAAATGATCACTGCTAAAAACATGACAAAACACAACCACTCAGCAAAAAGGCAAAACCGCCATATTGAATCGAATTTATGTTTTGATCACGTGATCAGCACAATCAATATGACATATCGTTCAAAATTTTACTACTGTATATGCAATGGTAACAAAAATAATATAAATAATAGGATTTCCAAACAATTTTAAAACATTCGATTATTTTTATTTGCTTACTATTTATAAGTTTTATTATAAAAATAATTTATCCAACCAGTCCTTTCATTGTACTAAATACATAAAGCAGCATCATTGAAATAATTACCTAAAGTTTTGCTTTGTCTTTGCTACTTTATTTCTACTTTTAATAAATTTTAAAACCCAGAATATGACTTTTAAATTTAAAAAATTAGAAGTACAGTTACAGCACCATCTACAATAATTGATCTAAACTAGCTGTGAATGAATGCCATCTAGTGCGTAGTAGTCGTATCAATACTGGATGTTAAAGTTTAACTGTATAATAGCTTTCCCTGTATTAATATCGACTTCAAACACGAAACAATTATCAAAAGTTTTCAATAACTTCTCCACCCTAAGCTCAGGCAGCAGGCACCGAAGTGCCTACCGGCGCCCATGGACATCTACACGACCAGAAGGCCAGCAGATGCGCTGCCGGCCTTTAATGACGAGTTTAGACCACCGGGACGTCTCACATTGCCGCCACTTCACGCCGATCTCATGTGAGAAAGAGGTACTGGCACCCGGACGCGCCGGCCCAATTCGGTTACAAGCATGGCGCTACCTCTAATTATTCTGATTTCGGCTAGAGCGACTGCTTTCACGATGTTCCTGCTGCCCGTTCGTGTGCTCGTAAGTGACTAATATAGCCAATTCTTGCGAGAAAGGTGCCGTCACATTGAGTACAAGTCAGGACATCACCGCGATAATAATATGTTATAGCCGAAGGTGGCTTTAAGTCATATAGTATTACAGTCTGTTGGTACCCAAAATAAATTAAACAAAAAATAATAAAATATGATGCGATCTCGAAATCTTGAATTATAAAATTTGGTAATAAAACATATGGTTACCTGGACGGAAGATTATTTCTTACGAAGATAAAATAATTACGATTGTGATCTTAACTTATACAAAAAAGGGAAGACAATTTTGTAGAATGTGTTAATGAGTGAAGGCAATTCCTTATTTCTGCATATCAATACTTTTAACAAAACAATCTTGGTGAAAATGAACACAATGGTAGCAGGAAATCAAAACATACGGTTATAATTTATTTCTGTTACAGCATATTCGCTTGCAACTGTAGTGGAATACAACCACAGAGCGGTCATCTACCACCGTGACGCACATCTCATTCCGGAAATGGCTGCCCCAAAGACAAATCCGGATTTTGTATAGTGGAACTATTATAATAACAAGAAATGAAGAGTGAAAGAAAAAAAAACAATACGGGCATTTATTCTGTGGTGGAAATTGAGTAACTAAACAAATTCTTTTGATGGATATACAAGCATGTACATAAAAACTAATTTTTCGGCACGCCAAGGCCTGAAATGAAGATTAAATATACAACGTACGTCTACCTTTTAGCTACATACGTACGTTCTATAAAAATGGTCTAAATAAAGATAATAGTGACAAATGACGTCATTCAGGCTGGCCTTGATAAATTACTGACTTAAAAACTTGTTCGTTTATAGGAATCGACCTATTTGTTGACAGAACTTTACTAGGCAGCAATGGACTCCCAACTTTCCTTTTTGCATTCGCTATTGCACCCAACATGACACGACGCGGTAAACGTGAGGTCTCCATACGGTGCACATGTCCTTGCCAACGCAAGGAACGTTTGCAAGGAATTATACTATATATAAAGCCGAAAAATTTAATTGTTTGCTTGTACGCGCTAACCTCAGAAAATACTGGTCCGATTTTAAAAAATCTTTCAGTTTTAGATAGCCCATTTATCGAGGAAGGCTATAGGCTACATGTGATATGATATTCGGTAGAATAAATTATGCCCAGTAGGACATTTAACCTCTGTGGTAAATTAATATGTAAATAAAAAACAGTGCATTAATAAAAAACAGTGCAGTAATAAAATTTCATACAACATTACTGCACTGTTTTGGTTCTAAGCAGAAAAGGCGTCCTTTGAGATTAGGATAGATAGATTTCTGATCCTAGGCGATTATGTAGTGATTAATGCTAACATTACTGATTGATCAATCACTGAACCATTTCAACGTCGATTCAAAACTCGTTTCGCCCCTAATTAGTGTCGACAATTAGTAATTAATTTAGATGGTTAATAATTGTTTTAATTAATCTCCTTTATATAATAATGCATCCCCGTTTCCCTTGGTCACGACATACCATGGGAGCGGTTTGGACTCATTTAGTTTTAGGCATTCCTGGAAATCCGAGGAAGGTTCTCATGGGGGTCAATTATAGATGACGTCACACGTTAAATGATGGAAGGGTATCACCAAAATATGACATTGTATGACAACTGGAACTGGGTCAAAAGCCTTGTGCCATCACATCTCATAATAAAAAATATTTAAAAAAAATTGCTTTTTTTCAACTTATTTATAAAACATGCATAAAATTGAAAACAGCCTAATATCAAGAGAGATGGGATTTTGAAAATGTGCCAATCTGTAACAAGGAGAGGGGGAGGGCGAAGTTAAAAAACCAATTTTTTTTTTTAAAATTAGGAATACTTTTTAGGTGTGTCTAATATTCCCTTTTCCCCTCCTACTAAGCTTAAATTAAAAGCTTGTATTAGGACGCCATGAATGGAGGGTATTACGTTAAAAGCTCGTGAAAATGCATTTAAGCACAAAAGCCTTCGAATCGCTACCCCCCACCTCTTCCTCGGCCTACCTGGTCTACGGTGGCCATCGGTGGGAGTCCTTTTTATTCGTCTATATTTAATCCACCCTAATACCCTTTGTTGGTTTTCTTCTTCCTAGAGTTATCCCAATCTAGTACCAGGGTCCGCTTAGATTACTCAGGATGTGGCTGTAGAGCACATAAGCACTGCTTCTGCCTTCATCCCAGGTATCCCCACGATCCCACGACTAACATCACTCAATGATATTAGTCGGAACCCACTGTTTTACGTATCTTCCGAAACACGGAGGAGGTCGGATAATTCAAAACAAGTATCAGAATTGGTTACCAATCTATCGCCCGGCCGCTGTAAGAGGTACTTAACCTAGTGAACGATACAAATGCCGTACACTGATTAAGCTACAACCTCTTCGTGGACCTGCTCAGATGTCTCTTAACTATTCTGATAGAATTTAATAATATAAGTATTTTTTGTATATGCATTGTTCAGTCAAATGAATCCAATGGGCGCTATGGGCGGAATGGGACCGATGGGGCAAATGGGCGGAGTCCAAATGGGGCCCGGTCAAATGGGGGCGGCTCAGATGGGCGCCGGTCAGATGGGTGGCGGGCAAATGGGCGGCGGCCAGATGGGCAGCGGACAGATGAGCGGCGGACAGATGGGTGGCATGAGCGGTCAGATGTTCGGCGGACAGTACGGTGGCATGCAGCAGGGCTACGGCTACGGGCAGCAGATGATGCAGGGCGGGCAGCAACAGATGATGAGTCAGGTACCCAATAGACAAGCTTTAAAAGTAACACGATTTTATGAAAAAAGATTCATTATGTTTTTACTTTTAAAGATAATACCAGAAATGATCATGTGGAATTTGAATTTGAATGAGTGCTGCAACGTCAGATTTCCAAATTATTTAATTTATTGTTTTTTTCCATATTTTTTTAGCTTTGTTAACTTAAAAGTATCCGTACTTTTGGGAATCGCTGAAAAGTGTAGTTTAAATATTCTACACAGTATTTTATACTGAAACGATGTGCGAACTATATATATGTATACACACATAGACACCAGATAGCAAGAGGAAGTCGTAGCTTAAATAGTGGCTGGAATTTAAATCGATCTCTAGGTTAATCAGTTCTTACCACGGTCGGGTGATGGATGGGTGACCATTCCAACACTGGTTTTTCTAATATCCGACCTCCTCCGCGTTTCGGAAGGCACGTAAAACAGTGGGCAGCGATTGATGTCACTGAGTGATATTAGTCGTGAGATAGTGGGGATTTCGGGGATGACGTCAGACGGCAGTCCGTCATCTTAACTCGCTCCACAGCCACATTCTCTGCAATCTAAGCGGAACCTGGTACTAGACCGGGATAACGCTATGTGAACGATCGCAGGCAGACACCAAAAAAATTGTCCTCCTACTCATATTTAACCAAAAAATTGTTAATTTCAGTTATACTTAGCAAAGATAATGATGAAATCGCTTGTTCCATACACATATTTACATACATATGCATTACCAAAAATGTGTGAAATACTTTCTTCTGACCGGTCACTTTGCTCTCGATTATGTAAAAGTTTATTGTAATTTACATTTACTGCTGCAAAGCAATTAAATCCCAAAACTCAATGACCATAAGACTCATATTTCAATGCATAAGTGTAAGTAATTCTCTCTATTACAATTAGCGCACAAATAATTTTATTTCTTCTTAAACATGGTTACGTAAAATGTCCACTTACTTTTCTAAAAGTTATATTACTGAACGTGTTTAGTTTAAGTTCTTTTTTTAATTTCTTTTTGTATCGCAGCCAGATATTGGCGACCGCTTTTAACATTGGTTATCAAATATCCGACATCTTCCCAGTTTCAAACAATGTAACCGTGGGTTTCGACTACTTATACCTACTACCCAGACAATCTCACGTAGTAGAAATGACGTCAGAGAGCAGTCGGTAATCCGGCCTTCTCCGCTTTATAAACTCTCGAAGTTACGTAAAATGCCGAAGGCATTGCACAAATACAAATTTTAATTAAACACAACTTTTCTGTGTTAAAATAACAAAAAAATTACTGCCCAGTTTCAAAAGTTTAAAAGTGCATCCAATTATTCAAACAATGTTCCACCTCATGTCACGCCCTGAGGCAGCGCTTTTGTTCCTTGATATTTAAATACGTTATGATCCTCCTTGTGAGAGTAAAGAGTAATTATAAAGTCTCAGCTGTAGTTTTAAACATATTAACACGACTTGAAGGACTTTTCCTTTCAAAAACATTAGTAAGTATAATTCTATTATGAATAACTACCTGTTTCCCGCGATTTGGTCTCGAGTAAAATTGTGAAAGTCCTCTGTCCTCCTTAATGTGTTCCTATCGAAAAATCCGTTCTTAGCGTAAAGTGCGTACATTCTTTTACATTCTACTTTCTTGCCTTTTCTCTTTTATATATACACACAGACACACACAGAAATAAATATATGTGTGTGTGTGTATGTGTAGATGTTCAGTCGTGTTTTTTATCATATAAAAAACACTTAAAGGAGTGTAACTGAGATCTTGAAGTCTCGGTTGTGCTTTTTTTTTTAATATTTGAGACACTGCTACCCTTTGCATACTTCGATGAGTGTCAATGATTCTATTAAAAAGATCAGGATTCATTTGGGTGAAGTAAATTCCGAAAAAGTGAATATTTCAAATTATTATTTCGTTGTTAATATAACATAAGTCCGTGGCCTAATTAAGGGGAGTTCTGGCTTTGAGTTGGCTTTTAAGAGGCCATAAGACTTTACGATCTTTGAACACTTAAAGACGAGGAATACCCTTATCAGAGAAAGTATAAAATTCTTCAACAAGATGTTTGCCTCGCTGAAATTTCCTATCTGAATTATGTATAATAGCCATTTCTATTCGAAGATTTTTAATATCTAATTAATTAATTTCATTTATGAACTACTTTAGTCAAAGCTGGCTGGGATGTTTGCCAAACTCAGAGCAACCTAATATTAGTGGTGCCAACATGAATATACATTCTTCTTGTACCTAGCGTGATCCCGATCTAGTACCAGGATCCGCTTAAATTGCAGAGGATGTGGCTGTGCGGCGAGTTAAGATGACCGACTGCCGTCAGACGTCCTTCCAGAACCCACACAAGCTCTGGAATCCCAAGACTAATATAACTCAATGGCATTATTCGAGTCCCCCTGGTTTACATGTACTCCGAAACTCGGAAGAGGACGGATATTTTGGAGATTTTTTCCAGTCCATTAATAGTTTTTTTTCGTCTTAACAACGGCGTTTTCTATCAATGTCACGTAGTGAACGTCGATCAATCTTAAATGTGGAGCAAACAAACAATCGATAAACTAACTTTCGCTTTCACGATATCGCTTAGAACTCGATCCGATTCAACCACATATAAACACTATCAATGGATCTCGTGAGCACGTACTAAATATAAGTGAAGATATTTATAGATCTGATACATTCGGTTAGCTTGCAAACGCCCACTGCTAGACCTATGTTCAGGTATGGTACGTTAAGGCCTAGACGCTTTCTTTGAAACACACACATCTCTATTGTAGTAGAGTTAAGAGTCCCTGAACAGCCAAACTTACGGTTTTTTGTAAAAGCTGAAAGTTTGGCAGTGCAAAATCTCTATACAGGTAAGAATAATGGCCCATTATGAATTTTGAGTGATCGTGGCTTTAGCAGGTATACGGCACTAGAGGGTTGAAATGTAAATTAATATTTTTCATCATGCTCTCTGTACAGGTATAAACAATGGCCCATTATTAATTTTGACTGATCGTGGCTTTGTCAGGTATACGGCACTCGTAGGGTGAAGATGTAGATTAACAATTTTCATCATACTCTTTGTGCAAGTATGAACAATGGCGCATTATGAATTTTGAGTGATCGTGGCTTTGGCAAGTATATGACATTAAAGGTGTGAAAAATGTAAATTCTCATTTTCCATAATGCTCTCTATACAGGTAAGAATAATGGCCCATTATGATGTTTGAGTGATCGTGGCTTTGGCTGGTATACGACACTAAAGGTGTGAAAAATGGGAATTTATATTTTTCTCTAGGACCATATATTTGCAAAAGCCACCATCATTTAAACTACATAATAAACCATTGTTCTTACCTGTATTAAGAGCATGCGGTGATAAACTTTCAGCTTTTACAAATTGCCGTATGTCTGGTTGTTCAGGGGCTCCTAATCTATAGAGTCTATGACATAGCTCGGTTGGCAGGCTGCATGGATGGACATGAAGACTGACGCTCTTAAAACTAAGATAGATCTTTATTCTAAATGAGCACTTTTAATTCAATTTATTATCTTAAATTTATTTCATCGAACAGGCTAAGAACAGGCTAGGCGAAAAATGGAACTTCATTGATCCAAATCATTTGCCTAGCTGTTTAATGTTCCCGTTGGTCCAAACCTTCTCCTGGCAACGCATCTGCGAGCCTCCTTGTGCAGACTTTCATAGGCGTTGGTAGGTAATACATACAAATATAAAATAAATTTATTCTAGTCTATACTAATATATAAAGCTGAAGAGTTTCTTTGTTTGCTTTAACGCGCTTATCTCAGGAAGTACTGGTCCGTGTTATGTAAAGGAACCAACCATTTGTAGTTGACAACTGCAATGTTTCTGAATCTAAGGAACATTAAAAGAGTATATAGAAAACACTTCATAAAGTATTTCACCGTATTATGCAAAAATAATAAAGTTCCGTCTTCTTACAATTCATGTATGAAGTTAATACATTTCTCAGAGTTCTGTAAGCGTTTTAAATTCGTCTCTCTGTAGTGTTGTATTCACTTTTAGGATAAAAGTACATTATTTATGTTCCACAAGACTTGGGAAGCATAATTTTATTGTGTCTTCAAAATCTTGCTAGAATAACGAAGAGTTATAGTGTGGTTAGATTTTAAGCGTTAATAATAAAATATCGTAGTATTTCTATCTATTCTTTGATATTTATTAGCTTCAAACGATTTTTATTTATATATTTTATTAAATAAGTTAACAGGGAAACCGGTCTGCGGCCCATATGACTTTATGATCAATTGACTTCCAATGTCCATCGACAGCATTATTAGAAGTCTCGCAGATGGTTAACTGACCTTTGATTAATGAATGTGCCAAGTGCTCAAATGAACCGCTTGCCCTTTAATCCTTCTTTTATTACTTTCAGTCAGATAGTCAGTTATAGAAGATCTATTTTAGCTTTACGTTATAGCTAAAAGTGCCTTTAAAATGTATATCGAAAGCAGTAGATTATAGTTTCAGTAGCTGACGTCATATAATGAGGTATACGTTAGTTTATTTCGGTGTAAACTTCCACCGTAAAACCAAACCATTACTCAATCTGCTTGAGCAAAATCCCAAAGACAGGACAATATCCTTTAACCTCTCCTTAGCATATAAATAACAGTAACCTAGATCGGTATTAATACAAGGGCAATTCAAGTATGTGCATATTTCTTAAATATACCTATCGAGAAAATACAAATCAAACCCAACGATACAATGATAACACCTAATGGGACCTCGACTGGTGGAAGTCAGACGTCCCTAAATGTTAGCCTGGGTATAAGAAGATGCTGCGAGGAACTCTTAAAACGTTTGGAGCCTGCTAGAGTTTTATTGGTTAATCCTACTTGGGAGGTATTAATAAAAAAAGCATATGAGTTACAAATCGATTTACAGGTGCATAGTTTTGTGAATGTGAATGATAAATCCGAGTTTGTTGTTTACGGGGTTGCTGTAGCTGAAGTCGAAGTTGACGGTTTTACAGGAGAGTGGCAATTTTTAAGAGCCGACCTACTAGAAGATTTTGGACGTAGTGTTAACCCTGAAATCGATGTTTGTCAAGTAAGTTTACTTATACTTTAAGATACGAATTGAAATGATATAAAAATTTTTTACAACGAATTTGTGAACTAAACTTGGATCCTAGTATTTACTAAACTAAATAGGTGGCTTAGAGATAACATATCTTTCTAAGTTAAAATAAGTATGCAAAATTAGGTCAGTAGAACCGCAGATCATCCGGAACAAACAAACTCACAAACTTTAACCCTTCTATATAATAAATGTCAACCCACAAGTTCGTCCGCGTTGTTTTTTTCGACTTTCATACAAACTTTCAACCCCTATTTCACTCCTTTCAAATTTCAAATGAATGTATGAATTGTAATAAGAGCAAGATTTAATGGTAATAATATCAATAATGCCTATTAAATAAAATAAATTGTATTCTAGGCTGAAGGGGCTTTTATTATGGGAGTAGGTTATAATACTTATGAAGATTTGGTATATGAACCCGGAACTGGAGAACTTCTTTCAAATCGAACTTGGAACTATTGGGTAGCACAAAGTAGAGATATTCCACAGGACTTTAGGGTATATCTCAAAAAGCGATCCTACTCTAATGACGTATTACTTGGAGCGAAAGGTAAAGTTGAATTTAGTTTTGTGTAGTAACTTTATTCCACTTAAAATATTTGCACTTGAAAATATTTTAAGGCATTTTGGTAAGTTTTCCTTTATAATACGCACGGTACAAAAATAAACCACCTATAATAAAATGGGTAAGTGCGAGTCAGACTCGCGCACTAAGGGTTCTGTACCAAAAAGTAGTAACTTTACCAGGTTATTTAAAGCTTATACGTTTCTGATGTCTTTTGCTGTGATAAAGTCACGACAATTTTTTTATAATGTAACTACAAATTTACGGTTTTCAGAATTATTCATATAGATACTTGTGCTTCAAAACATAACCTTTTGCCAAATTTCATGATTTTACGTCAACGGGAAGTACCTTATAGGTTTTATTCCCTTTCGAATTTACTAGTCTGGGTAACGCGACAGAAATCAATGGCCATAATTTTTAATTGCGTACGTACACAGGATTTTTTTTTTGTTTTAAGGGATCACACATATGAGTATTTAGTATCAATTTCAACTTCATAGTTTTACGCATTCCTGAAAAAAAGGGTCTCGACAAACAGACATTAGGAAAACAAAGGGATAACGTTCGTTTTTCCTTTGGACGTAAGGAAGCCCAAAAAGTAAACGATCTATATTATACACATTTATTTGTTATGAAATTATTATTTTCTAATATGACAATACTGCTAGTAATTTCGCGCCCGAACAGCAGAACTATATGGAACTATACAAAAAAAAATGAAAGCCACAATGGCCAACACGGATACGTTTTTTTTTTTATTACAATGGCCAAACGAGCAGTCGGTTTATCACCTAAGTCATTGCCGATTGCCATTGACATCTGCACTGCCAGAAGGCTCGTAGACGCGTTTAAAGAAGAGTTTAGGCCGCCAGGAACTCTCTCTCACAAACCGAACGAAAAGCGACAACAATATCATCACATGACGTGGCAGCATTGCCGCTACTTCACGCTGGTCTTATGTTAGAGAGGAACTGGTACCCGGACGCACCGGTCTTATTCGGCTGCAGGCTTAAAGGACTGCAAGCGTGGCGCTACCTCTAACTCTTCTTCTTCTTCCTAGCATTATCCCGGTTAAATATCAGGGTCCGTTTAGATTGTAGAGGATGTTGCTGTGGAGCGAGTTAAGATAACCGATTGCCATCTGACGTCATCCTCGGAACCCCCACGATTTCACCACCTTACCTCAATGTTAAATGAACGTGAGTTTAATAATCCGTTTATTATAATAATAAATAATTATTGGTATTGTTTGGTATTGTTTATAGATAAGAATGGGTTAGGCCTTTGCCCAGCAGTGAGACATTATAGACTAAACCAAAAGAAAACGAACGCGGTCAATCCAGGGGTCCCAACAGAAGTGAAAACAAACAAAAGAACAGGAAGCGTGAAACTGGTGTCATTGTCACAGACTTTGACTTTGACTTAAGTTTGACTTTGACGTCACTGTTACCGACACATCTGACGATACGTTTTCACTTCTTTTGAGACTCGCGGAGTGCCAGTGTTCGTTTTTGTAAATTTCAAATATGTACACACTATACCTATAGCTTAAGGAATGCGTTCGGTGACGATAACGCGAATTGAATGGTTCTTCATCATCTCAATAAATGTCCAACGCTTCTTAAGAAGTCTCTTGAAAAATTTGGTATTGTTTATATAACCTTAGTTGATTTGAATCTGTGTTGAAAGCAGACAGTTTTGTAATCATTCCGCATAGTTAGGTCAAACCTTATTCGGCTTCCAGTATTATCTGCGGCGAAAGCGAATTGCTCCGCCATTTCACGAACCGAACCTTTGATCTCCATAACAGCCTCACCGTTGTTTCCGGGGCGATGTAAAATGTGACGTCAGATTTGATACAGTTCTCAGTCACGTCTTGACCTAACTTTCCTTAGCCTTTTGGTTCAAATGTAGATCTGACGTTCTCCTTTCTGTAAATGGATAAGTTATTTGTGAACGTTTTTTATATTACTAGATGTTTTCCATGTCTTCGTCCGCGTAAAATTAAACTTGCGACAGTCGTTAGAGCTGTTTAATGTATCGATAAATCCGTACTTCGCGGACGTCTACGACCCATAAAATACCTCCCTGCCAAATTTCATCATTTCGTTACGTGGCTTTTTCGTGCTAGGTGATCTTTCGCTTTTTAAGGATTCGTAGTACTACAAGGAACCCTTATAAATTCACTCTGTCCGTACGTCCGTCTTTCTGCCCGTAAGGTGGTCCCCCTCTAGCATTTCTAAACTATTAGACGTAGAGACTTGAAATTTTCCATGTTGATAGAACACACCAGCTCCGTGTACCACACGGCGCGCGCCAGCGGCGACTGCGGCTGGTCCAGCATTACGTCACGCAGTCTGACCACATTTTCACGGTAGCTGCAAACATTTAAATCATCATATTCTAGAAAATCTCACTATTCATTTGTAATTCATCTATATTTTTATTGTATATTCATAGGTGAAGAGAATACTGAAGAGTGTGAAATTGCGTACAATTATAGTTTAATAGAGGATGGTGTGCGAATGTTAATATATTTATAAAATATGCTAGACGTCAAATTATTAAAATGAAACCACACGACTTATACATTTTATTCGTGAATTTTGTTAAAGCGTAGGTATGGCAACCGGATGTTATTCTTCTTAGAACGTTTAAATTTATATAACTTTCAAACACTACTTACAATCCGTTCATTATAACTGCAGAAGTAGCTGTATTTTATATATAATAATTATTAAGATAATAAGTGACTCATATTTACTTATTTAATATGTTGAATAATTTTCATACCTTGGATTTCCAATAATGTTCTCTATAGCTTCCTTTAATACATCTTCAGTGAGGGTTTCTATATCAAGTTTCATACCAATGTCATGAACGACATATTTCTCACAGTTATACCACTGGTCCCCCAGCATTGGCACACCAATAAGTGGTACGCCAGCAGTTATAGCTTCGTCTGTCGATTGCAGACCTCCTTGAGTTATAAACAGTTTTATTTTTGGATGTCCTAAAAAATACATAAAAATATCAATATTGAATATAAGTAAGTACCTAAATAGGATATCTATTGTATGATACATTACCAAATGTTATAGATATTTAATTAAGAATTTCACGTTAACGGTATACGTAATATATAAAAATCTATACTTGTTTTGCAAGTCCCAAACTACTTTGGTTTCTTTCTCTGTAAAGCGATGGACCCCGCATCTAAATGACTAAGTCCAACGACTCTTTGATCTTTCTTTGATGATTTTACGTTTCCACTTACTTAATAAATCCGACTGAGGAAACCATTTGGAGATCCTAATATTATTTGAACGTCCTGGAATCTCTTTCTTATCCCATTTCCACAAAACATCATATGGGAGTTGAGCAAATACTTTAACGAATATTTCCATTTTATCCGGAGGTAATAGAGATGGCTTTACATTAGTGCCAAAGCTCATATAAATTACGCCATCTTTAGATGAATTTAAATAACTCTCAAGATCCTGAAAAAACAAATTTAGCATAAAGAATTATGTGTCAATCCCATATTCCTCTGGGAAAAAGTTTAAGAGATCGGTTCTTCACAGGATTCAGGAGAAGGTTTTTGTGATTGTGAATATAGATTCAGATAGAATTACCAAAACATTTTTTTACTCATTTAAGAGTAATATTAGATGTTTACAGCAGATCTATACAATATCAGAACGTATACAGTATCAATTACTATATCTCTGTTCCTGTATTTTCCCTCACACCTATACTTTGAAAAGCAATTTTCATACAGCTTTTTCCTTACCTGCGGCAATTCCTTTTGCGGTTTTTGATGAAGACCTCCTAAATATATGACGTTAGGTGGAACAGGTCGATTGGAGTCCCATATTGGATGAACGTTTAAAAATAGCATCTGAACATTTTTCCTTAAATCACTAATAGGAGGAATATTTGGACCAAATATTCGTTTCAACATTTTGTTTTCTGATTCTTCGAGTTGCTTGTACGTATATTCTGCAGAAAATTGAAGATACAATTCCATAATCTTCTCCCATAACGTCAGCTTATGAATTCTTTGCCGTGTTACTATAGGATAGATATAGGGTTGCGTTGGCGCTCCCGTATAGTCGAATGTTCCATAAATACCACCAAGGGAACTAAATTCTATAATCGGTACCTTATATAAATGTGAAAAGCTTACAGCCGGCCGAACGCATGATTCAAAAAATACAAGATCAAATTTTCTCTTTTTGTCACGAATTAAATTCTGTACTTCTGTAGTTTTTAACTGTTCTTCAAATATCGCTGTCAATAATTCAAAAATTAATTTTACTTCGGAGTCTGTAGATCTTCCTTTTTCTGCTGCTACAAATTTACTCCAGATATCATAGGATATATTGTGGACGTCGATTTCAGTGAGGTTTTTAGGTGATTTTCCTTTCGGAAATGCTGGATCTGTTGTAATCACAACCACATCATGGCCACGTTTAACTAATTCGTGCATTAGTGGACGAAAGACAACCTGATGACTTATTGAAGGTGTTGGGAATACTGCTAAGATTTTCGCACAATAACACAACTTGATGAATATGACTAAGCAACAGATTACTTTTGATATAAGCAACATTTCTACTATTCTGAAGTTAGGAATTGAAATAAGATTTAGAAAATTATTTACCTCCTTATATGCCTTCGTGTTCACCCGAGATAATAGCTGCATAATATCTCATTATTCTTGGTGACAAGCAAAAATGCATGTCATTTTGTAACTAAGCCTGTCATTGATATAATTTAAAGCATTTACCTGATTGAATTTTTTTCTTATGCAACAATTTCAGAATTATAATTGTAAATGTATGGAATGATATGAATTGATATAAAGAAACGTCATACGTTTTTCTTAAAGACGAGTTTTCTGGTGCTGATGTCCATAAGCGGTCGTTGTTACTTTAGTGGCTGCAAAATGAGATAAGCCGAGTGATATTTTGCTTTTCGTCATAGAAAGTGTTCTACGTAATTTGATTCTTGGTGGTAACTACTGAATTATGCATGTACATTATATTTTAATATAATGCATCCATTTATAATGTTATAATTATATTGAAATGTAAACCATAGAAGTATTACCTACAGTATTGTTTTGTTAAAGTCACGAGCATCTGTAATGAAGCATGAATATACTATTACTAGCTTCAACCCGTGAATTCGTCTTAATTATTTTCTTCAACTTTCATACAAACTTACAAAAAGTATCCTATCCATACAAGGTCCAATTTATGTCTATACCCAAATTTAAGTCAAAATCTTTAATTCATATAGACTTATTAAATAGCTCTTATGAACGTCATATGAATAACATTATTATGATTTTTTTAATCATTTAATAATTAAGTGATAAATTTTACGACTTAAAAGCTAAGATTCTCGCCCGCACTGAGAAGACAAACTCAGTAGGGTAATTTTTTTGTTATTACAATTTTCACAATAATTCAGATTTGGTTAGGAGCATTTTATTCCGGAGCATTATTATCATTCCAATAATCCTTGATATTATATTAGGATTTTTGAATGAGTTTACGTTTTATAAAAGCTTTAAATTTATTTGAAGACATCTCCCGAAAGTCATAGGGGAGTTTGTTCAAACG
>JANCMC010004801.1:208563-222784 GCA_024363005.1 Charaxes varanes | reverse complement strand
ATTTTGTTGTATCTGTTATTGACATGAGCAGAGGCTTATGAAAGAAAACTTAAGAAAATTGCGCGGAAAATTATAAAATATAAGAATACTTAACCACTGCATTAAATTATTTCAAAAGGAACATTTTTCGCTTTCCGCTATTGAAAATTTAATCGTTTTTTTACCATATTACAGGTATATACATATATAGCCAAATTTTGACAGGAGGTAATTAAAGATATATTTTTTTTAATGTTTAACCATTTTACTTTATTTAAAATACTTTAACATTTTGTTAAAGTATTTTACATAAAGCCAATTAAATTACTTTTTAAATTAAAAAACTTTTTCCATTTGGTTTTCCTTTTTGATTAAAAAAATAAATTTCTGCCCATCATCAAATAAGTTTTGTGAACCCCGAATATTATGAGATGTTATGTGATGACTGATGATGAAAGTGTACGTGGTGCGCAAATATTTTATGAAACTGGCACTTTATCGCGTTTACAAAGACACGGAATTGATTTATTACAAGTACTTAACTGAATTAACAAATATCTAATAGGACACGATTTTGGCAGGCAACCAAATAACCGTGTTTTTTTTTTTAAATATTGCGTAATAAAATTCGTATTTGTACACAGACTCATGAAATTTTAAATTATATTTTCATTAGTCTGTGATTGTATTTAAGCACTTTAGCATTCAAAATACCCCTTGAAGTTGGAAACGTTAACTTATTTGCTATATGTGCTTGCGCTATCCACGTGTTGTGTGCGTGTCAGTTTCCATGTAGGCATTAGATAATATGTGCCGATAACTAATGTGGTGCAATACTTAAATGGGATGACATCGTTTTCAGTGCTAGGTTGCCCATAAATCAAGCAGTCTTTGGAATATTTGCAAATTGGGTTAATTTACTAACTACGAGTACTTTTAAATAATTGTCGTTTTTTTTTTATAATCATTATTTATATCTAGAATGTCATAATAAATTTGGCTACTGTTTGAAAATGCACCCTGTAATATATATGAATGAACTATTTTTGACTTTGCATAAAAATTAGTTTTCAAAATGTATTTACGCTACTTGTGTTCGTTATTGTTAAGACGTGATTAGTATACTCAAAATGTCTATTTGTCTGTTTGTTACAAGTAATTTTCGAAAATATTGGGAAAGGAAATTGAACGAGAACGGGAATAATATTATAGGATAATAGAATATAAAAAGCTGTCTATCTCCTGATAATACTTCGCTTACGTAGCGAATTTGCGTTACGTCACAACAAAAGTCAGCGTAGTGCTTTAGTATAGCATTTGAGTTATAGGATCGCACGGATTTTCTCTCGTTCCTATTCGCGGATTTAAGCAAAGTAATTTAGTTTTTCATCCGAAAGTGGGTTCATTCAAAATGTTTGAGCGAGAATTCAACTGCGATTGTAAAAAAGTCTGATGAAGTGTAAGCAAGCTTAAATGGAATAGAGGATACGGATGCAACAAAAGCTTTTTATACGTTCCATTCATGAATAGTTTGTTGAATACGACAATAGATTTTTCATTAACTTTTTCCAATTTTTTTTTTATCTCTATTGTATTGTATTCGTTTATTTCAGGCAAACCTCATATTTACACATGCAATATTTAAAACAGTAATTAGAAAATAAACGGTAGTTTCAACAAACAATCAATACTTTCATCTTTATAATATTGGTATGGATAAATAGATAGCAATTGACGCAGGTTACGCTCCGCAACCATCATTAAAAGATTAAAAATAAAGAGTGAACAATGGAAAGAGACAGCTTGGAGTTTTCTTGCCCTATCGAATACGTAACGAAGGTATCCGAAAACAAACTAGAGATACCGGCGTAGGTTTCCACGCTTGCAAGCCGAAGAGGCAGTGGGCTAAACATATCTATCGCAAAACAGACACACAGACACAGTCAGATCTAACGGCAATTTTTGTAAGGCTGGTATAATTACTGGAAGGAAAAACAAACGACAGATTGCGCGTCTGCTCCCCCCGCTTTGAACATAAGCAACAGTGGATTCATCCAGTGCATCAGAGTAGGATACTTACAGATAGAGTCTGTAATGCTTTACTCAACGGATGATTCTCGTCACTGTGTGCCACACTTCTGTGCGTAAATGCATTTCCCAGCGTATAAAAGTTGGCTTGTAGAAACAGGTCGTGGAAATTGAGCTGAGTTTTGCGCCATTACAGAGGCCTATTACAGCATTGGTTTGCCGCAGGCTGATGATATCAATGGATTCTTGATATTCAATCCGCTCTCGCCTATACAGCGTGTACAGTGCTAAGTAAGCCCATCTGTCGAGGCAGACTGTGCAAATAAATTGTGGTTCAACATTCCAAACTCGCAATAAAGGTGACAACCGATTTCACTGTATCTCTCAGGCACCTCGTTATACCTATTATTTGGGAATTCTAACGATTGCTTACATCTGACTAAATAGATAGAATTTGAAGTGTCAGTAACGCTGAAATAAATTTATTTTACTAAATGACGTAACATTATAATTACTATTATAACAAAAATAATAACAGTTGTTGTCTGTTTGTAAAGATGTCCGTCAAAAAAAAATAAAGCGGCCACGAAAACTATGGTATGGGGCCGCTTAAATTGCAGAGGATATGGCTTTAAGGAGTTTCAATGCACGACTGCCAGCTGACGTCACCCACGGAACCCCAACACCCTCTACCACCTCACGACTAACATCACTCAGTGGCCTTAATCGGGTCTCACTGTTTTCTATATATAAGGTTAATATTATCATAGTATATAGAAATTACCAGCCACGTTGTTTGTCCGCGATGAACTTCTAAACTGCTAAAACGATTTTAATCAAATTTTCACACCGTATGCAGTTTGATCCAACTTGAAAGATAGAATAGCTTACATCTCAATTAATAATCGCAAATAAAAATGTATACAAGTGCATTACTTCCGAACGACTGTACCATATTGGACAATTTCTTTTTCGAAAGCGAAAAGGAAATTGAACGGGGATGGGCCAGGGGTCGGGAACGGGAACAGGGAATAATCTTATAGGATAATAGAATGTAGTAAATAGTAAGTAACCTAACGTTCGGGCAGGACAACGTCTGCCGGGTCTGCTAGTATATTTATAGTTTTAGTTGCCAATACGGCTATAAAAGGAAGGTTGTTTATGTATTTCCATTTCGCCTGTTTTTCATGACATTTCCAAAGAAACGCATAACATGTCATCCATGTAGGTCGTGATAATGATAAAAATAATATAAGGGCCAATTCAACAGACAGACTAAACGTTTTATCTATGTAGATTACAGCGTAAATTGATCGATGGCGCACAGGAAGCAAGGCAGACGTAGCACCAAACAAAAAAGCTACGGGCAGCGAACTGGCTACGGGGAAAAGGGTTCCGTAACAAGATTACTGCACGATAATGAACGCTGCATTACTCTTTAGCACTCCAGCGTATTGCTGTACACTGCAAACTGGTATCTATGAAGCCTAGGGTAGCTCTAATTTAAGGTGTACTGAAACCCGTAATTTACTTATCTTTATTTATTTATTTATGTACCAAAAGTTATGCAGAAAAATACATTACATAGAGTTGAAGACACTGGATGAACTTATATCTAAAAGAGATCTCTTCCAGTTATCCCGGAATATAGGAGAAATAGTAAATATTTATCTATCTATCTATTTATTTATTTATTCCTCCTCTGTACATCTTTACAGGATTCTTAATCCTAATGCGATTCGTAGATATATTGTGATAACTTGGTAGGATTAAAACGTCTTCTTTGTTTGTTAAACCCTTTATTAGTGCTCTTAACCTAAATATTACATGGTTTATATAGAGGGCGGTCCTTCTGGAAAAGAGATTATATAATTACACAAGGGTGTAATCTTTATCTATACGTGGAGCGAAAATTTTCGGTGCAATTTTTCGAAAATTTCGCGGACGGAGGAGTATGAAATTTGGCACAATTATAGTTTATATGTGGGTGTGCGAATGCTAATATGTTTATAAAATATGCGTTATTAATAAATTATTTTTTTTTTAAATAGAGCCTTGCGCACACCAGTGCCAAACAATTTATACACACATGTTTACATTTTACTATAAGATTGTGTCGAACAAAGAATTATTTTTTTATAGCTTTCGCTTTCAATAAAAGTATAGTACGCAAATATACAGGTTTGTGGACGCATTTCGACCAGCCGGCTATCTCTAGTTCTGAGTAATTTTATAAACGTGAAAGTAACTCTGCCTGTTTGTTTTGACGTCTAAAGCGCTGGACCGATTTTGATGAATTTCGGTATACAGACTGGACCTTGGAGAAGGACATGGACTCCTTTTTGTCGCGATAATGAAATAGTAACTCGTAAGGCGGCACACGCTAACTGAAAATGAATCATATTCATGCAATCGACATAAAGATATTATAAAGTAATCCGTAAATTTTGTTTCAATGTTGTATTTTATTTTTCTAAAAAAATAAAAATTTTGTCATAAGTTGTACCCGTGTGAATTCAAAGAAGATCGTACTCCTTAGGGGTCACACGTTACAGGAGGAGTAGGGTATAACCAAAATGTGACATTGTGTGACAACGGGCAGATAGGGGTAAGAGCCCAAAGCTTTGTAGTCAAATTTCAAAATTAAAATTATGTTACAATATATTGAAATCAAGTTATTTTTATATTTTAAACTACTGTTTTCTCTTAATTAATTATAATACATGTATAAAATGGGAAAATATGTGATGTCACTTCAAGTGGGTTTCGAAAATGTGACAACTTGTTACAAATATGGAGAAAAAGGTTAAAAAATCGTAAAATTCGCGTGACGTAATTTATTTTCATTAAATGACAGAAAGGAAATCTGACGTCTATGTGGCGCTGTCTTATACTGATGTCAGTTACGGGCAATTGTCCCGTCACCGGAACAATGTTCACAAGTAACAATCACGGTCCACTGACGTGCTAGGTGAAATTATTATTACATAAAACATTTGGCCCGTGTCACGTTTATGAAAAAATCATGAAGGGATATCACGGCTCCTGGACTAAGGGCATACCCAAGGGTCCTGGCTGTTTCGTCTTTGATACCAATTGTATGCAGCACGGCTTCTACTTGTTGATAAAGGATCCTGATTTAGAAGAGCTCGGAGAAGGCGAGGAAGAAAAAGAAGAAAAGGGCCCTAAGGAAGAGAAAATTGAAGAAGGAGAGGAGGAGATGGAGATTGATGAAACTCTAGGTGAGTTATAATATTTAAATGCAACTTACAAGGACTTTAGTGACTCATCTTTATTAGAGTCATGATTATAGATATAGCAAGTTTTTAATTCAGGAATTCTTATGCTCGTAATTATTAAAATAGGCCGTCATTTTCATTTTTAAAGAAGAATTCTAAGTATGACTAATATTAGCCCTATGGAGAAGTCTCTGCCATTTGTAGAAGTCAGATGTTGCATAGATGTTTCCACCCTCCTTCTTCCTTTTATTATTTTCGGATTTCTAAGTAACTTAATTTTTCCTGCTATACCTTTTGGTATAATAGGATAAACGAGGAGAGAATGGAGAAAGTCGGAGCAGTTCTTACTGCGACCGGGTGATAGATGGTCCGACCCATTACTAGATTGGTTTTTCATATATCAGACCTCTTCCATGTTTCCGAAGTCACGTCAAATAGTGGGCTCGATTAATGTCGCTGTGATATTATTTGAGATTGTAGAGATTGCATGTCGGCAGTCGGTCATCTTAACTCGCCCAACAGCTTCATCCTTCGCAGTTTAAGCGGACCCTGGTACTAGATCGGGATAACGCTCGAAAGAAGAATTCTGTAGAAAAACGTTATTGCAGGTAAAATTCCGGTGTGGCGCGCGAGGAATGTCACTGCGTATATGGCAGAATTTCTGCCGCCCGAACCTGTGCCTCTGCCTGTTCACGACTCAGTGCCCTCGCTGACGGTGGAGAGCATAGAGACAGACGTCCTACGGTTCGAACCGCCTTCGATTTATGGAGAAGAGGAGGGCGGCGACAACAACGACGCCTGGTTGCTGCATCGTCAGAAGTTAAGAATTCTTCTTCTCCGCTTCCTCTTCTTCTTCGGAGTGCGCTTAAATTGCAGAAGATGTGGCTGCAGGTCAAGGAACATATACATGAAACACCCAAACTCGAGGCGGAAATCGAACCCACGACCCCCGGAGCGGAAGGCAGGGTCACTGCCCACTGCGCCAACAGGCCAGAAAAATAGAAAAAAATAATTGAAAAAAAAAGCTGAGGGTCTTGGGACGGGACATTAGGCAAACCCACTTCTAAAGCTTCCAGAAGACTCATAAAGAATAATATATGTAATATTATATGTTGCGCATTCGGAACCGTACAAGCGCGTTCTACGAGAATACTCCTACAACGCGTTTTGTTATAGTGTGAAATAAACCTACCGCGTTATAGGGAAGATTACATTATCTATGCTTTAACTATTGCGTAGCCATCTAGTGTGATACCCTTAAAGGGGATGACTTCTGCACCATTATCGCCATGTTTTATCTCTCTCTTTTCATTCACGGGTGGCACTGGACAAAAAATAAATTATTCGGTTTATTTTCAGGGTGATATTTCGTCACTGGAACTCACATTTTCAGTGGACGAGGAGAGATTGGGGGAGATTGTTACCCACGAACTTGTACCGGGCGGGAAAGCTATACCCGTCACGAACGAAAACAAGTATGCCATCTTCCTACATCTATTCATTGAATTCGTTTTAACGAACTTCTATTCTTTCTTGTTGTTAATTCTTGTTACGTGTGGTCATAAAACCATCATTTTAAATAGAGAATATACACAACTGTGCAGATCTGTAAAGAGATTTACTTAGTTCTAGTTAAGTAGAATATTAAGACCTGTCAACAAAATTGGTCCAAAATATGCCACGAAAAACGGATATTTTTTCCCTGTTTTTCATGGTTTTCCGCCAAATAACACCAGAATCCGTTTTTTATAAGACACAGCTCCAATATTGCAATACGACTGAATTCTAAAACGTAGATTCTTGAGTAAGAATTTCTGTGGTTTCTATGTTACGGTCACATTGTTTTGTACGTTGGACTAGATTTTCATATTACAAAGGTTCATAAGTCATTTCAGATTGTATGCGGCATTTTATATCATTTTGAGTGCTGATAAAAATGCTGATGCAGGATTAATTGAACAGAATGATTCAATTAGATGTTATTAGAAAGGTAAGTAAAGGAATAGCCCAAATATAATGAATATTATTTAATAAATAATGTATCAAAAACTATGAGAAACTTTGTCGCAGTTTTTGCTTTATTAAAAAAAAAAATTAAAACAAGAAGCCATTATCAGAATTAGGCGTAATAGTGTCCCAAAAGACTGCAAACGTTCATGAACAAACTGTATTTCCAGTAGGCTCTTAAAAGAGATGGCGATGCGTGATGCGATAATACCTTGAACGTCTCTAAGTCCTGTCAGCTTGGAAACACAAAATATATGAGAAAAGAGTAAAAAAGGAAAGATTACGGAAAAAAACACATTTATTTTTAGAAGTATGCCATAAAATAAACTTAAATACATCAAGTATACATATGTATCTATGTATATTCTTTTAATTTTGTCTTTGTATAATACAATGTATTTGGCAAGTCGCCCGTGCAATTTTATCTTTGCACCGCGTTTTGTGGTCAATTTTCTACCGTTTCAGCATTTCACGCTCGCGTCTGTCGGTTTCTCTCAGAATAAAATCCGTATGCCGTTCTATAAAACTAAATAAAAATACACGATTGTTACAAACTTATCGGACCAGATATTTTTAAAAGCTAGCACAATACTAAATGACATAAAGACTTAATAATAATTCTCTCCTGTAGTCTGACTCTCAAAGTTAAGACAAAGCTAGGGACATGAGAACCTTGAGTCTCACGAATGATCAACAAATGTTGCTTCTTGCTTTTTTATTTCACTTTTTTTCAGTTGTTTGTTCCTTTTAATTTTTTGACAAAAGAACTGCCCCTGTTGATTTATACCTTTCATTTAAGGCCTTAATTTTAATGCATCAAAAATAAAAGAAGGGTTGATTAGTCGATAATGCTGGCTAAATAAAATCAAATCATAAAGCATTTAATCCCAGGGGATGGATCTTCCATAAAAAAAATCTTTTTTTTTGGCACGGCAAAAAGTTTATAGTTTTTTGCTTTCGTATCCGCAATATGTCTTCTTTATGTATTTATAAAAACTAGAAATCCCTGGCTGGTCGAAATTCGACCCTTCTTCTTAGTGCTATCCCAGTCTAGAAGCAGGGTTCGCTTTTATTGCAGAAAATGTGTTTCACAAGCCTTCTGAAACACAGAGGCCTGCTCCCTTGAAGCCAAAATTGAACCACGAACAGACGAGGAGTAGAATTATTCCAAACTGTACCACGCGCTCAGTCATAGTAGCTGGACCGTAAAAAATATTTTAAAATTATCACATAATTCGAGAAAAATAACATTTTTATACCGTAAGACAGAGTTCATTGGACCTTTATAAACCTAAGGTCGCAAAGGTGAAGAAAAACAATGGAGTGATTTTTCCCACAGCAATTACATCAGACAAGCATTCAAATGAGTGCAAAGCAATTGAACATCTAAATCAATATGTATAAACATTGAAATCGCATAACACAATTTTTAATCAGCGTTTCACGCTATTTTAATTTTTCACAGCATGTAAACACTGTCTAAACTGGCTTGCTGTTAATTATTTACTGCTAAAATTTTCCCATAGTAGATTGTCTATAATGTACTGAGAACAAATATAGAATTTAAGTCTTCCCTGGGAAGAGAATTTGGAATAAAAAATTGCATACAAAGCGATTTGATTGCTTTCTACGGATGTTACTTGTCCGTTGTGTAATACAGAATACATACATATTCGCACAATAAACTTTATGGTATATAGCAAATGAAACAATGCAGATTTTTTTTTCATTTGCCTACATTGTCCTACTTTTGGGCAAAGGTCTCCTCTACCCTAAACCACTTTTCTCTATCCTGAGCCACGCCAATCGACTCCTTCCATTTCCCGCAAAGCCATCCAAGTGGTCGAGCCACCTGTTCCTCTGCTTACCTGGTCTTCGGCAGCTATTGGTGAGGTTCCATTTATACAGGTTACAAATTTAAAAACACTCAGGCGGTTTTATCACTAATTTCCAAGCCAGACAACTCTTCTTCTGCATAGCATAACCATGGTCTAGTACAAGGATTCGCTTAAATTGCAGAGTATGTGCCTGTTGAGTTAAGATGAACGACTGTCATCTGACGGTTCGTTAGCCGTTCTTTTAGATTGTTCAAAGTACGATCCCAGAAAATGGAGCATCTTTTTATCGTGCCCTGCTCAAAATGTGTGACCACGTGACAAAAGGTACTTAATGTAAATCGATGTAAGCGTAAATGCACCTTGTCATTTTGACATTTGGCCGGAAACGCCGTCGTTTTTTTTAATCTGCAACAGACAGAGAACTTCTTTTACGCATATTAAGTATGCTTTTAGATATACCTAATATATTCGATTTTTACTAAGCCTAATAGTTGATGTTATTCCAAAGGCACCACGTTGTATTTTAACAATCTAAGGTTACTTTAATTTTAACAATAGTTTTGCGAGATAATTTCATTCCATACAATGATTTTGATCAATTTCGAAGTCGTGGAAGAAATCGCGAGGTAAAGCTGGTCTTAAATGAATAAAAATCATATGGTACTAGAATTAGTTATTGTTTTTTTTTCAAATCTTAACTAACGCTCATGCTAAGTTTAAGTTGTCAGACTAAACTGTTTTTTTTTCGTGACGGATAAAAATGCAACAGCTTATTTGTTAGATAACCTAATCGGATACCTTTAAAAAATAAAGTCTTGTATTGTTTGCCTTAAAATTTATGAATAGGCTGTCAGGTATTTTTGATAAAGAAATAAAAACTAGACTGGAATTTTTTAAGTAATATTTATAGGAATTAAAAGGACATTTTAATGTCACTTTGTGATATTAGTCGAAAGGTTGTAGAGACCGTGGGGGTTCCGAGATTGACGTGAGATGGCAATCGGTCATCTTAACTCGCCCCACAGCTACATCCTCTGCAATCTAAGCGGACCTTGGTACTTTACCGGAATAACGCTACAAAAGAGAAGAAAAGGCAATTTTAAGGTATATCTATTACTCTTCCCTCCCCCTTTTTACCGCCTAACATGGCTTACAAGCTTGTGCTACTGTACTACGACAATAGTTCACTTTGGCCAAGGACCAGACCAGACCACAATGCCCTAAGAACAAACTAGGCTTTTTTTTATGTTATAAGGGGGCAAACGAGCAGGCAGCAGGCACCCAAGTGCCTACCGACGCCCACGGACATCTGCACGAACAGAATGCCAGCAGATGCGCTGCCGGCCCTCAATGACGAGTTTAGGCCACCGGGAAGTCTCACAAACCGAACGAAACGCGACAGTAGGTTTAAGAATAAAGTAGGCTACGTGAACCACCGAAAGGCACATCAAAGAGCCGAGCATTGCGGCTCAGCCTCCAGATAGAGCCCATGAGCAGTCGCTGTAGACCATCAGCCATTTCTTTCCCGCAAAGGCGTCCAAGTTGTCTCGCCACCTCTTCCTCGGCCTATAACTAGCTGTGCCCGCGACTTCCTCCGCATGAAATTAGTTTTAAACAAAGGTTCTATTTTAGTTTGATGATATAAGCCTTCCTCGACAAATGTGCCATCTAGCATCACCTCGAGTCCTAACGTCCACAACCGTGGAATTTTCTAGAACCTTCTTATCTCGCACAATTCCTCTGTAAAATCAGTTTTCAGCTTCGATATTTCCGAACTGATACGACTTAGGGACCTTCAAGAAAAGATGCTCTTTTTTCTCATTCGTTGCCAGCCTTTGAGGAATGGGTCATCAAAAAGAACGAATTAGGGGCTTTCAAAAAAGAGCATCTTTTTTTGAAGGCACCTAATTCGTTCTTCTTGATGACCCATTCGTCAAAGGCTGGCAACGAATCTTCGAGCTCTCATATGTTATGTTTATCCATGGACGTCCGTAGTTACTTATGTGAATGCCGCCTGCTCGTTGGCCCGTTCATAAAAAAAAAGTTTCGCTTGTATTTCAATAAAAGAACAATAAATCTCAGTATCTGTTGATCAATTGCATTAATAAATAATAATCACAGTCGTATGCCAGCCATTGAATCGTGAACATGTCCAGCGCGGCGTGAAGGGAGAAAGTCAGATATAGAACAACAATGAATACATATGAAATACAGATTTCGTTTTCTAAACAGCATCAATTGTGGCTGCGACAATAGTGAAAGTGACGAAATTCAAACATGATTCATATAGAGCTATTGTTCTGGTACACAAGGCTCTGAAAATCGTGTGGGATTTGACTATATTACTATGAAAAGGAACAGAAGTACCTTCAGTATTCATGTGACGTGATTCAAAATATAATGACATTTTGAATCACGTGACTTTTGTTGAGCAGTATGCCTAACATCCACGTTACGGTATACTGGATGGATTTTTGTGCAGGTTTACCTGTGCAGTCCGACGACACGATCGCTATTAAATTATAAGTATGAAATATATTCGTACTGGGTGTTTCCGAAGTTAGGTGAATCAGTGGGTGAGTGGTATTACTCGTGAGATTGTGGGGGTTCCAGGTATGACGTCAGACGGCAGTTCATCATCTTAACTCGCCCCACAGCCACATTCTTTGCAATTTAGGCAGACCCTGGTACTGGACCGGGATAACGCTAGAAAGGAATAGTAAGTTGGGCAAATATTGTTGAGAATTGAACTTTCCGATTTCAATCCGTCAGTCCACCCTGAAGTTGTCAAGGCTTTTATTTGTGAAATAATACAGATTAAAACAACACAGGTGCGGTAAAACACAATAGCAAATGTCACCGCTGAAACAGATTAAAACAGAGATAAATGTTTGATAGATGCCCGTTGTTTGTCTATTATTATGCGACCAAATTGAAAGGTGAAACTGAGATTAGGGTCACTTATCATTAGTCAGATTTTTTTTTATTTCAACCTTACAAAAAATATAAATTTTCCATTCAATACTGTAGAATGTAATAAAATTTAATATAGGGTACATTTTGTGTTATTTGCGTTACATAGGGTCGGCAATCGTTTGACAGGTAAGGGCCACATCATTAAAAACTTTGATTTTGGCGGGCCACACTTATATAATAATTGTTTGGAAATAGCTGTATAGTTATCTGTTTATGTAGTAGCCAATATAGGATATTGGAAATCCTAAGTTTTAGTTCATCACAACAAAACTTCTACACTCGTGTAATGTAATTATTGTCTAATTATAAGAATTAGATTGCGATTTATAAAACACTCGTGGGCCACAAACACAGGGCTTGCGGGCCACGTTCAGCCCGCGGGCTACGCGTTGCCGTCCGCTGACATAGACGCTTCAGGACCTGAACTAGAATAATCTGTATGTCAGCTCCAGTCCCTAGGATATGGAAAATATCTTAGGCACCTTATATTTTGTCAATAGTATACAAGAAATCAAAAAGACAAGTTTAATGTAAATAGTTAACGTCTGCAACCAAGCTCCTTCCGATCGGCTCGATCCTCTGGCATTGCGGAGAGATGTGGCTTCACTCTGCATCTTTTACCGCATGTATCATGGGGTAAATACGTTTTTTAAACTCTTTGTATCATATTTGATGAGATAAATACATAAATTCAATGACTTCTGATTACTGTCATCATGCCTAATTGAGATTAATCTCTGTCATGGAATATTACGTTTATTGACTTTGTATTTTATTAGAATAAAGCACCTTATGAATTTCTTTTGTATATATTATATACTAGAATTGGTTGGTAACAAGTATTATTATGTCATTACAGTGTAAATAAATAATATATATATATATATATATATATATATGTATTTCATTTCATAGTGTGGTGTACAAAGTGACTGGTGAGACACTTACGATACTCGAGGTCCTGTAATTTGATGATCAAATATGACGAAAATAATTAACATTAAGTGTAAATATCAATAAACGTTGTCTCATTATGTACGGGACGCATGGACATACTAGCGTGGACGAACGATGATGATCGGTTTTCCCTTCATAATTTAGTGTCCTTGTCTTAAACAGGCAAAAATACTAAGACACCTATTTCAATCATTGAAATCACTAATTTGTTTAATTACTATCATACATGTTTAATTACTATATTTGGACTGAATTATAAATTTATTTATAATTGATATCAAATTTAATTTCGACTGACAGCCGTCATTAAATCTCTTTTTATAAATGACCAGTTTTTTACGCTGGGAAATGCATTGACGGTCTAACTTTTTCGAACAGCAAATTGACCTAACCACACTTCGCCTCATTTCAAGAAAACTTGGTCAAAAATTAAGTACCTACTTTAATTACACAATTATAACGAGAATCGAGTACTGGGTACTCTCAAGTATTCCAAGTGTCTCACCAGTCACAATGTACATTTAATTTAATAGTATGGTATATAACTTTTAAATTTTATTTTCGCATTTGTTTACTTTTTTCTGGTCTAGTTAGCGTTAAAATTTCAATACAATATTATTTATTGTTCCCTCTATGTATAGTTCTAAATAGGACTGATAATACAAAATAATTGTAAACTAAATGAGAAATTATGCGTTACGTTTGTGACTAAGTTGTTACCATAATAAATATATATTTAAATGCTATGGCAGTAAAAGGATTTTATCAACCGACTTCAAAAAGGGACGAGGTTCTCAATTCAACTGGATTTTTAAAACTTTGTCCACTCACAACTTTCGATTAAACGATTTTGACGATTTTTTTTAATAGTAAGGTGGTCCTTCCCGTATGGTCCCACTGCATTTTGGTCCAGTCCTGACAATTTGAAGTCGGTTTTGGTTTTGTTCAAAACTTATTGTTTTTTTTTCCCCCCTACATATCACCTGAAGTTACAGTCAGTCAATATGGTGTTGTCAAGCGAGACAGATCAGCTGTTTCCCTTCGTCCATCTGGAATTGGACTTTGTCGGAGTTTGCTGCTTTGTCTGCGGTCTTCGAAAGAGCACTGGCTAGGAATATTTGAGCGACCCCTGTTGCTGTGACGAACAGAGCCCAACCTGAAAAATATTACAAAAAGGTTTTGTAGTTGTTTTTTTTT
>JANCMC010004801.1:143399-208463 GCA_024363005.1 Charaxes varanes | reverse complement strand
GAGCGACCCCTGTTGCTGTGACGAACAGAGCCCAACCTGAAAAATATTACAAAAAGGTTTTGTAGTTGTTTTTTTTTTCTTTATTGCACAATTTAAAAAAAAAAAACAATTGTAACAACCAGGTAAGATTAACGCTAAAAGCATTCTCTGACAGCTTACCTAACCACGTACAAAAAATGTGCTTGCTTTCAATTATTTTTCAATGTTAAATAGGCTTGCGCCTCGAATATATCTATTCACTCTTGCCCTAAAAATACTTGTGTCGTAATGGTCAAAGGAAAGATAAACATTTCCTTCATACACTATATATAAACAAACTTATACAAACTTTCGCATTTATAATATTAGTAGAATATAGATAAAAAATGTTATAAATCATACCAATAGAACAATCGCCAGGTATATAAGGCTCAGAATACTCCCCACATAAGCGCTTCACTCGCGTCGCTCCCCACCCCCACGGGTAGAGAAGCAGACCTAGCACACCGAAAAGGCCTGAAATTTAAAAAAATACTACGTTAAATAAAAATCAATACGGGAATATGTCAAAGACTTTTGGCACCCCTGGATTTGTAAACCACGTCCCTCCCAGATGTTTTGATAATCAAGAAAAGAGCATGGTCATTTCTCAAATCTTTTGAACACACTCATCAAGGTCTAGCGAGGCAACCAGAGGCATAGCTAGCAAGGCAACCAGAGGCACAGCTAGTATGGCAACCAGAGGTATAGTTAGCAAGGCAACCAGAGGCATAGCTAGCAAGGCAACCAGAGGCATAGCTAGCAAGGCAACCAGAGGCATAGCTAGTAAGGTAACCAGAGGTATAGCTAGCAAGGCAACCAGAGGCATAGCTAGCAAGGCAACCAGAGGCATACCTTGCCTTAGGGGGGCCCTGTATCAAAATGTGTTAGGGGGATAAAAGAAGTTGCCATCTTGCGCGATTACTTTTCCGATTTTGGGTTACCCACTTTGGGTACCCCTGTAGGAAGGGGGCTCCGTATCATTAATACAGCTGATTCAGCAATAGCTACACATCTAGGAGTTAATTTTTATAATGTAATATCTGTCTCTATCTCTATCTATCTTAACGAAAAATTAGGTAAAATTCTTTAACGTGAGACGAATTTCTTAGCACTTCACGGATTCACCGTGCGGATGCCGGATCCATCGCGTTGCAGAGCAAGTAACCATAGCAGTGCCCGATATATATACTCGATTTGGCTAGGCACGGGAGGTAACACTGACAGTGAAGGTGAGTGTTAGTGATTACTATAAAGAGTGCGCTCCTAAATCTTCGCCTGGGTGACAAGTCCCGGGAACTGCAACGCGATGGACCCGGCAACCGCAAGGTGAATCCATGGAAAGCTAAGAAATTTGACTCTTTTCATACTCCCAACAAAATCCGAATTTCATTTTCGGCACAAAAGTAACCTATGTTCAACCCAAGGTCCAATCCTATGCCAAATTTCATCAAAATTGCTTCAGCCATTCAGACGTAAAAACGTAACAGACAAAGTTACTTTTAAAATTTTAATAATTGAAACGAATATTAACTAAATAACTAAATTTGTTAACATATTTTAATCACACAACTAACCTCCTAGTGCCTGCGTTGCTCCGGCCAAAGAAATTACACTCTTTTTAAATACAGACTGGACGCAGCAAGCCATCACCCCGGCCAATACTGTCGTAAACTGAATCGCTGCACCTACAAACAATAAAAAAAAATTAAAGAAAAACCTATACTTCGTTAAACAAATAATATTATCGAAAAATAATTTTTAAGCTAATTGTTTAATGTTAGCTTGTTATTTTGGGGTAATTATCTCCGCTCTTCTTTCTGGTGTTATCCCAGTCTACTACCAGGGTCTGCTTAGATTGCAAAGGATGTGGCTGTCGGGTGAGTTAAGATGACCAACAGCCGCCTGACGTCATCCTGGAACCTCCACTATCTCTACAACCTAATGACTAATATCACTCAGTGAAATTATTCTGGTCCCACTGTTTTACGTGCCTTCCAAAACACTGAGGAGGACGGATATCAAATATAAACCAGTGTTAGAATAGATCACCCATGTATCACCCGGTCACAGCAAGAGCTACTTATCCTAGCATTCGACTGCAGGGCACTGATTAAGCCACAACCTCCTCAGTTTGTGGTACTTATCGTTAGGTACTAAACACCACCGATTGGTCGAAATTAAGCCATAAATCTTCACATTTCGTACCATTATGCTTATTTAAAACTATACCTACACAAATTTTTAATTCTTTGTACATGAACATTGTTATATATGACAGTTAGTATACTTCTACAATGTACATACAGTGATGACAAGGCTTTGACACCTTCTTATAGTGAAATGTATACATGTGTGTATAAATTGTTTGGCATCGGTGTGCGTAAGGTTTTATTTTAATAATTTATAATATTTATAATGCATATTTTATAAAAATATTAGCATTGCACACCCTCCTCTATAGAAACTATAATTCATATTAGCTATGTATGTATTTATAAAAAATATATTTGTGTATCAGGTGGCTGTTACTTATACAATAGGCATTAAGTTGCCTACCTTAGAAACTAATGACCATATGTTAAATAGTGCTATGAGTATTTATTATAAATAATTACTTACACAGAGCCAAGAAAAACAGGGCAGCTTTCCATGGTGTTGGGTATACCTCAGAGTCTGTAGCGAGACCATTAAAGGAGAACGGGGCGCAGTTGTAACGGTCATGTCTCATTCGGATACATCTGAAAAATATGTATAACCTATTAAAAAAACATTGGCTGGTCAAGAAGTATCATGCGTTCTTTATTAGAAAGGACATCTAAATCCGCACTAGTAGGATCATACCAGAGTTTTAGGCAAGGGAGATAACACTGCAGCAGAGAATGTGAATGTTAGAGGCCACTAGAAAGACAGCTCTTAAACCTACACTTGGGTCACAAGCCCAGGCACTGCTATGGTTCCTTCCTCTGCAACACGATAGACCTGGCACCCGCAGTGAATCCATAGAATGCTAATAAAGTGGTCATATGAAGAAGATGATTAATTAAGGAGATTGTAGTTTAGTTAGTGGCCGCATTTGGCTCAATGATTAGGCTAAGCAGTTCTTATAGTAACCGGGGGATAAATAAGTGACCTGTTCTAACACTGATTTTCCAAATATATTAAACAATTTTTGTCAGATTTATAGAAAAATTTATTATCACTATGTACCATGATATGTGCTGAATTAGCCTTTCGTTTTTATATTCATATAAATAGATTAGTACAGATTAAATGAGGTTTCTTTAATTCAATATTTTTATATATATAATTATACTGTATGTGTATATGTCACTGAACTCTTCCTAAACGGCTGGGCCGATTTGAATGAAATTTTGATTTTTTTTTTGTATGCGTTTGGGTGGTGCCCTGGATGGTTTAGATTCACAAATCAGCCCAGCAGATGGCGCTGCAGTGTTCTCTTTGTACAACGGAGGCAGCCCTAAATTATAATGGCACTTTCACACGGTTACGAATAAACGTTGATGTTTTTTTTTTTTAAAAAGTATGCATACAAAGCCAAAAGACATTATTAATAGTAAATAAGAATAAATTTACACTGTAGAGATACCCGCTCTATAAAAACAAACGTAAGATCATAAAATCATAGTATCCAGTTTTATCATACTAGGTGTTTACCGCGATTTCGTCCGCGTAAAATTGCAGTGTCTGCTAACTATAATCTACCTTTTTTTCATTTTTCATCATTGTGCGTCCCGCGGATTTCGAGATTTCTTCTTAGGTAACCTTCCATTTTTATATATATAGTTGATGAAGTGTTTTGATGACTATCACTTTCTGGATGACTGTTTTGTGATAGAAACTCAAATAACTCATCT
This sequence comes from Charaxes varanes, assembly GCA_024363005.1. Classification (NCBI taxonomy): domain Eukaryota; kingdom Metazoa; phylum Arthropoda; class Insecta; order Lepidoptera; family Nymphalidae; genus Charaxes; species Charaxes varanes. The sequence continues at coordinate 204,567 of JANCMC010004801.1, read as the reverse complement.
TATGTCACTTACTTACTACTGATTTGGACACTCAGGACTACCTCGTATCACCTCTTTAAAACATTCTGTATATGTGATGTCGTAGCTTTCTGTATAATGTGTACGATGTGATGGAGCTTCAGTACCTAATTAAACGACCAATTTATATAGGTTCAATTTAAACAATACACGATCGTTTTCCCCGCTAGTGTGACGATACTTTATATCGCGGTGCTGCATTCCGATGCAATTTTGGGAGGACCAGGAGCCCACCTGTCCGCAATCCGAACATGCCAGCAATTTATACCATGTCTGCACGATGAACTCACGCCGTGGCACGGGTGACGTCACGGCAAGTCTCGTCACATAACATTGACATTGTTTCGTATGTATGTTGAAATAAAGCAACTAAAGTCATAAAGCAATTTTATATAGCGAAGGGCAGGAGGTCGTAGCCTATCAGTGATTGGCACTGGAGTCGATCGCTAGGTTAGGCAGTTCTTACTGCGACCAGTTGATAGATGGGTGACCCATTCTAACACTGGTTTTTTTAATATCCGATCTTCGTGTTCGGAAGCCCCCTAAAACAGTGGGCTCCGCTTGTCACTGAGTGATGTTAGTCGTGACCTGTTTATAGATTTTGTGATAGTCCTTTTTATTGACATTTCGCTTTTTCTTATATGCCGGTATATCTAAATAAACTATAACTTTATAGGAATATTAATTGTTTATTTTTTACGCTTTCATACCCGAAATACTCAAATGCATTTTTTGAGTGTGTTTGTTAAGTGAATGATAGTTCATTTGTTACTTTTTATCACACAACTCTGCTTGTAAGCAGTTATTATGAGTGGCCCGTTGGCGCAGTTGACAATGACCCTACCTTTCGCTCCGGGAGGTTTTGGGTTCGATTTCCGCCTCTATTCTGGGTGTATAAGTATGTATATTTATAGACAAAATCCAAAAAAATATTTGGGTATCAGTCGTCCGTTACATATATTACTACCTACTTATTATAAGTTACTTAACTTAGGAACAGACGACCGTGCGTTTTTAATCTTATTATGTATTTACTTGTTACGTATATAAAATGCTGTGGTTCTTAGTCCAGAACGCAGCTAATTGGATTTTACACACACACTCGCTTCCCTAAGTCGTGTCGATTAGAAAATATCGCAGACAGGGATTGCGATAATTGCATTCATCGATTACGAACCGCACACGTGCGAAGTCGCGAATTATGGCCAGTGTAGTTATAAAAATCTCACACATTTATGTCCCCTCGCCGTAAAGCTATTGAGAGTTAATTGTGTAGTAAATCCTAACCAGGAAAATAAAACCCCCAAAATGCGGTCGTTACCGTTGGGTTTTATACGCCGTTTCTGTCCGTGGTGTGAACTGGTGTTTGGCGTTATAAATTAGTTCCATATACTTTTATATCCATTATATACAGGCAGAATAAAGAATTATTATAACACTAGCGAGTATAAACCTTTCCACGGGTATAAACCTCCCTATTGACTAACTCTGTTTTTTGACGAAAACCGCTTTATACTTTATATGATCTGTAGTAGGGGCGACAGTGATGCTAAATTTGTAGTCATTAAAGCGTTGTGGGGATCTATTGCATTAAGTAGATGAGATGCAAAAATGATAAACAAGGTTATATTAAGATCATGATGTTAATAGCGTACGATTCAGGCGCTGTTGATGGTTTTGGCTACATAATAAAAAATAAATAATAAAATGTTTATTTTCGCTTCAATTTTACAAGAAACAGTAAAGGTTGAGACCTTCTAGTAAGTATGAAATGATTCTATTTTTATTTGATAGCTTGTGCTTTCCGTGTCTTCAGTTTCAATTTGTTCCAGTGACGATAATTTGAAGCCTGTTTTTAAAAAAAAAAAGATTATCTTTGAGACAAGAGATAAAACTCTTTATATTCAAATAAAGCATTCCATGGATCCATCGTGCCGATACCAGGTCCATAGTGTTGCAGAGGAAGAAACCATATCATTGCCTAGGACTTGCGATCCAGGTGTCCATTCCATGGATTCACCGTGCGAGTCTCAAGTCCATTGCGTTGCAGAGGAAGGAACCACATCAGTGCCTAGTAATTGCGATCCAGGTGTCTTAAAAGCACTCAATGTCTTTATATCGAATGATTTACCGTAAAGCGGGACAGAAGTAGAGAAGAAAGAGTAAAATAATTACATCGATATTGAGGCTATTCAGGAAATTTACCAGTGCGAAGGGCAACATGGCGTTGCGGTCCCCCACGGGGGCCTCGCCTGACGGGGACTGTTGCTGGGGCTGCACGAAGAAAACACAATTAGCAATTAAACTTCGAACAATTAAAAAAAAATGATAAATACATTTCATAAAATTAAAACTAAAATAAAAAAGTGGCCAGAGGCGCGTCAAGATAGCCTTAAATAGAAGAGTTTTGTATTTGATACGCGTTTTATATTGTAAATAACTTCAAAATTTGTAATCTTATATAGCTCAAAATAGTTTTCCTTGCGAGTTTTTAGCATATCCTACAAATATGGAAAATTTCATTAAATATTTTAGAAATCCTAGGAAGGAACACATTGCGGGCGGACAGACGGACGGACAGAGAGAAGCTATAAAGGTTCCTTGTAAGACTACGGAACCCTAAAAAGAGTGTCAGGCCTGACGCACGACTAGACTAAAATGATGATTGAAAGACCTTTTAAATGCTAAAATTCAAAACGGGTTTATACTCATTGTGAGCGTATATAACTCAAAATATTTTGAGATGGGGTGCTCTAGCCTTGTTCATAAGTTAACCGGGTAAAAAAGTAGCCTGTAACCCTCTTTTTTAGGGTTCCGTAGTCCTACGACCTTATAGTTTAGCTCTTTCCATCCGTCCGACTAGGTCTGTCCGTCTAGCGCTTTTGATGTTTTTACTTTTTTTCACCGTCAAAGGCCAGAGTTGCGGATTTTATGTTTGCATAATAAAAAAAAAAAACAAACAAACGTTACATGTAAAAAAATATGAGCATTTTTTAATGACATTGTAGCCTTCGTTATTTAGCGGCATTCTAAGATGGAAAAAAATATTACTTTACTTAAATAAGATGAAGACAAATGCAATGTTATAACTCTAGGGAGTGTCTGTGAGTGAGAGTGTGTATCTCCCGACGAAGCTTCGGGTTTGAAGAGAAACGATTTTTTTTAATGTAAAAACTTTTTTAGAAGCGTTGGGCATTTTTTGAGATGGGAAAAAACATTAAATTCGCAACCGACACTGGCGTATTGGGCATTTTGTGTATTCTTTGTTGGAGATCCTTAAATGAATAAAAAAAAATGCCTTTTGACTACATCCCAGGGTCCCCCACAATCATCACGACTGATATCACTTAGTGACTTTAATCGGGATCCACTGCCTTCCGGAACACGGAAGAGGTCGGATAACTGAGAACCAGTGTTAGAATGGGTAACCCATCCATCACCAAGCGAAGCGATCGACTCAAATGTCGGCTACTAATTAAACTACATCCACCCCAATCACTAAGTCTACTAATTCATCATCATCACCAGCCCTTATTTTTTTATTTATTTTGACGTACCAACAGCCAAATTTTACAATGTATAATATTTGAACATTATGGAATCCTTAAACTATGTAAAAAACTTTTACAGGCACCTACAGCGTTGAAATACATAATGAGTACGAAATATTAAAATTTATACAAAACTGAATATTATAAACGTAAAAAAAAATTCTATATTATTTTAAAAAAGACATTAGAAGAAAACATAAATACGAGTATGTAATAATATAAATTAATCAATTTTAGAACTTGAGAAAACGCATGTGATTTTTCTTTTAAAATCTATAAAACTATTGTGAAAGATGTCTATATCAGGGCAATTTACATAGCTCTTGATAACCCACCGTTGGCCATAGGTCTGCCTTTGTTTCCATCACTAACAACTACGTGGGTGATATTTTTTCCAGATACCGACCGGACGAGGCGTTCCATTGAAGCCCCGACTACCGACGCCCATGGACAACTGCAACACCAGGGGGATCGCAGATGCGTTGCCGGTCTTTGAGAAATGAGTATACTCTTTCCTTGAAGGTCCCTAAGTCGTATCCGTTTGGAAATACAGACGCTGGTAATTGTTAATAAAAACAAATGTCCGTGCTGGGCTCACAGGAGGCAAGTCTTTATCGTGTTACCCTTTTAAGCAATGCTAATGCAATCCGCGTTGACACTAAGGAGGTTCCGCTGTGAGCCCAGCACAAATATTTTCAAAGTGGACTCTTCGACTCGAACGGTTCGAAATGTCTGTGATAGGGTGTCATATGTGCGTTAAGTACGAGTTTTTATAGAGTACGTGTATGATTTGGCTTGATTTTAGTTTGCGTGTCTCTTTTCTAAAAATGGATACTTAATTTAATTATTTAATTAATTCGTTTGAAAATCTAAGCGCAATTTTTTTCGGCTAAGCCAATACCCAATATTAAAATCTATACTGATAAAAAGTGTACGAAGCATTGGAGTATACGTAAATGTTCTTATGACAAGGCATTATTTTTTAAAGTTTAGTAAGACATCATGTATTGATCATACGGATCTCCACCCACTCCTGACGCTTTATGAATTAGTAGGATGGGTAACGGGTATGTGAGGCATTCCAATATTCCAATAATATTACTTGTAAAAGAAACTGAGCAAGAGCGTACCAGGACACGCCCGTATATGAGGATTCCGTATCTGATACGCGAAGGTGTTTGTTAAATAATTTCAAAAGTTGTTGTTCGATTTCGCACGAAATAATTTTACCAATGAGTTTTTAGTATGCCTTATGACCTATCAACATGGAAATTTCCAAGCTCTATATCTAATAGTTTGGAAATCTTAGAGGAGAGACTTCCAAACTTTGCGGGCGGAAAGAGCAAGCTATAAGGGTTTCTTTTAGGACTACGGAACCCTATAAAGTGCATCAATGTTAGTTTAGCGAGGCTCTAACATCATTAGAACAGATCTATGGTAGAATATTAATGTAACGGACATGTTGGTGTCTTTTCCGGGAGTTATTGATGGGGATCAATAATAACACCAACTGTTCAATATTCTTCTCGTAGACTGTAGAATCAAGTATCGTATATTGAACACCGAGTATTGTGGTTATGAGGTTGCATGTACGGAAATCTAGAAATACACTATATATATTTGTTAAATCTTAATGTATATAAATTACGTGTCACGTTGTTTGTCCGCGATGGACTCCTAAACTATTTAACCGATTATAATGAAATTTGCACACCGACTGCAGTTTGATCCAACTTGAAAGATAGGGTAGCTTACATTCCAATTTATAGTCGCAAATAAAAATAAGTCGTTAAAATATATGTACGTGCATAACTTCCGAACGACTGCACCAGATTTGATCATTTCTTTTTTGTTGTATTCGTTATTGTTAGGACATGGTTTGTATACTGAAAAAGAAATGGCAGAGTGAAAAGGAAATGGAATGGAAACGGGGAATAACGTCATAGGATAATAGAATGTAGTAAATAGTAAGGAACCTAACGTTCGGACAAAACAACGTCTCCCGGTTCCGCTAGTTTAATATAAGAAAGTCGTACACATTTATGATAAAACGTGCATATGTACGCCCAATATAGGTCATTCTCAATTTTTAATGCGTGTTCGGTAAGGGCGAAGTCTGCGAGGTCCGCCAGTAAATCTTTATTAATAGCCGATGGCGTACACCCCTTTTGAACTTTGCCATTTCCCTTACCTACCATAGCATAGCTGGGAATAGATCGCTATTTTAGCCACAGTGCGGTTGAGCATGATAAATATGCGAGGCAATCTGCTCTAGTATTACATTATAACGAGTTAACCTACGTATATGTTAGGTAGGTACTAAAGTGAGTAAGGCATAGAAATCGTTTGTCGGCGCGAGTACACGCTTCTTTAACAAAATTCCAGATGGCATATTAAATCTGTCTATAGTTAAATTTAAACAGCATGTTAAAAATACGCTGATTCGTAAGGCGTATTATAGAGTCGAAGACTATATTAAAGATAAAACTTGTTGGAGTTGAGGCGGTCCAATTTTGTATTTTATACTGCAATAACGTAATTTACACTCAGTCTTGTGAGAACTATTTTTAAAAGATCGGCTAGCGAGTTTCTCGCTGATTCTTCTCGTGGCTCGAATCTTCCGAATCAGTGGTAGCCATTAAAAGTGTAAGGTATGGACTGAAATCCTCAAGGTGCCCGGCTGTAACCCCAGCGCCGTTGTGATATCCTCGCACCCACTCCTAATACAAGCTTTTAATTTAAGCTTAGTAGGGGGGGAAAAAGTGAATATTAGACGTATCCAAAAAAGTATTCCTAAAATTCTTTTATTTTTTAAATCTTGTCTACTCTGTCTAACAGTAGTTTTTTTTTTAAATTTTTTTCTTAAAGAATATTAGGAATACTTTTTAGGTATGTCTAGTATTCCCCTTTTCCCACCTACTAAGCTCCTATTAGTTAGTAAATAGGTAACAGTGTCCCATAATGTATCAAGACGTTCATATGCAGAGCGACTGGCGAGACACTTTGAATACTTAAGGAGGTTACTCGGTACTCGATTCTCGGTATAATTGTTTAAGTAAAAACAGGTACTTAATTCTTGACCATATTTCCATAAAATTAGATAAAGTGTGGCCTTACGTTCTGTGGTTAATTTGCTGTTCGAAAAATTTAGTTCATGAATGCATTTAGCAGCGTAAAAAATTGGTCAGTTATAAAAAAACTGTCAAAGAGATTTAATGACGGCTGTCGGTTGGAATTAAACACTATATAAATATTATATAAAATAACAATTCAGTCCATTTTGATTTATGTCTGGTTATACTTATTAAACAAATTAGTGATTCGAATGAGTAAAATAGGTGCCTTGGTATTTTATCCTGTCCTAAGCTGGGAATAAAGTGTGAAGGGAAAACGGACCATCATCGTGTGTCCACGCGTTCCGTACATAATTAGACAACTTCCTCTCAATCTCACGTAGTAGTTAATTGATATTTACATTTAATGTTGATTTTTTTCGTCATATATGACTATACAGGTTGATTTGATATCGTTGTCCAATTTCGCTTAGAATAATTGGCCTAATGAGTTTTTAGCGTGTTCTATCAACATAGAAAATTTCATACCTCTACATCTAATATTTTTGAAATCATTGTGGGGACAATCTTGCGGGCGGACAGAGCGAAACTACAAGGGTTGCACGTAGGACTACGGAACCCTAAAAAGCTGATAAAAATATGTTTCGTTCGCAGGTTTGTTTGGTCCATCGATGACTCCCTTTTTCTCAGGAAAGGTTTGAAAAAATTAAATAAGTAAAGGAAAAGTCAAAAGATTGTTTAAAAATACAAAAAGTGCTGATTTCGTCGCTACTGCAAATAGATGACGTCCGTACCTACTAACCTTTTGACTGATTTGCCATTTAAAATTATTGGCTTCACGTTTAATGGAAAAGACTAGGAAATTGGTTAGCTGCCTAATAGCAGACGACCCAAATTTCGGACATGTCATCGTCTGCCGGGTCCGCTAATAATAAATAAAAGATATTTCTGAACTATTTTTAAAAGAAAACCTTAAACGCCAGTAACGTGAACTAGTGCAATTGTTCATACGATATAGTATTCTCATAAATGAAAAACTTACTCATGCATACAAATTCTTACTTTCCTTACATAAAATTATGAACGTGAAAGTCACTCAGTCTTACATTTTTAAGTGGAAACCGCTCATCCAATTTTGATTAATTTCGGTGTATAGATAGATTGAAACTTGGAGAAGGACTTTGGCAACTTTTTGTTGCGAAAATTAAGTTTTAAGTGTTTAAATATGGGTTAGAAGCTCGTATGGAAATAGGAGGAAACATCGCTATTCTAGGTTTACAGCTGCGTAATCGCGATAAAAAGCAATTATAATATTATACACTTTCACCATTGAAAGCAAATCTAAAAAGTAATTTACGTGTAAGTATAAAAGTATACCTATAGCAGGTATATAATTCTTTAATAAGTTAAAGAATTTACTTATAGGTACAAAAATTATAACAGTGGAAGTACTTCCACCGTACATTATTTCTTGCAACCTCTTAGCTGATGGAATTATGGAAGCGTAACGCTGCGTTCACACGGTCTATGTCGCTATTGGATCGGTTTTTTCCCTATCCGGTACAGTCGCAATAGTATTGCAATACGCGCGTCCACACGTGCATTCGGTTTTAAGACAAAACCGAACGCAGTGTAAGATTAAATTTCACCAGCGAATATAATTAAAATTGGAATACTAATTATAAAAGCGGCTTTTAAACTCACACGTATGTTATATCGGTATTGCCCGACTAGTTTCGAACCCGTCCGGGGTCCTTCCTCATGAGCTCGCTACTTACTATATATTTAAGGGCTGCTTCGGAATTTAAAAGATTATTATTATTGGAAATAAGGGGATATTATATATAAAGCAAAGAACCAAAAAAGAAACAGACACGGCATAAAAACACAAGTAACTTGTTAAAATAAAATAAAATCACGGAACATATACAACATGGAAAGTAATACACTGATTCGGAAGCGAAACAACTGGGAGAGAAGCGTAATTTTGATTCGACGCAGAATTTCCTAAACGACGCGGAGCGTAGTAAAATTTACGACCGTGTTTACTTTACTTCGATGAGATAGGCTGTAAGTTTATCGGAAAACAACGAAATCTTATAAAACATACTTACTACATTGAGAGCCCCAATAGCTCATGGGATGGATAAATGTCCATCATAAGTGGTTGGTTCAATTCCTAACTCCGCAGGTCTCCCCCCAGCACTCTATTTTACTTTTTTTTTATAAAAGAAGAGGTAAACGAGTTCATCTGAGTGACTACCGACACCCATACGCAACTGCAACTCCAGAGCCTCGTTGCCGGCCTTTGAAGAATTACATGCTCTTTATTTTTCTTCTTCTATTTTCTTTTTTCTTTCTTTTACTATGTATAAAGGTACTTAACGATAGAGTCGTTAAAAACAAATCAGTTACCTTTTTTGATTGCTGAAATTTATCAAATTACCACAGCACATCGACTATCAAGTTCAAGTCTAGTTCATCATCATCATGATCAACTCTTAATCGCTCACTCCTGGGTATAGGCTGCCCTTCTTTTATGCCACTTTCTCCTGTCTATTGCCAGTCACATCCAGCTACCTTCTATCACCCTCGTTATGTCATCCATTCATCATGATATTGGACGAACTCAATTTCTCCAGCCTACTTTAGGCCACTCAGTTATTTTCCTAGATCACCTGCCTTCACCACGTCTAGTCATATGTCCTGCCAAGTTTAGTTACAGTCTTATTAATAATTTTGTTATTAAATATATTATCTTAAATTGATCGTTCACAAGAATCATGCTATTTAACTTCTCTATTACGAACGCAATACTCAATTATAGTATCTACGGCCGGAACTACTCAATTTAACTCACCGCACCAAGTTTTATTATCTCTTTTGATAGTCTATTCTTACTTTTCCTTTCTAAAATATCAAATCCAAGATTATTACAGGAAAACTAACTGTAACCCGCGACATGACCCGTGTAAATGCGGCGATTTTCTTGAATTTTGAGAATTTTCTCTTTGCGGAACTCTAATTATTTAGCTAAAACCAAAGTGTCCTTTGTCCTTGTAAAATCAGCTATCGGCCAGTAAAGACTCGTCCAAATATCGATTTGGAAAGCCAGCCGTTTCGGAAATCATCCGCAACAAACAGACAGATACATACATATGTCGATATATAGCCTATAGCCTTCCTCGATAAATTGGCTATCTAACGCTTAAAGAATTTTTCAAATCGGATTTCTGAGATTTGCGCGTTCAAGCAAACAAACAAACTCTTCAGCTTTATACATAGACAACAAGGGGCAAACGAGCAGGTTTGTTTTTCACCGTGTACAAAATCAAGAGCCCTCAATTCCACGTTAAGCTGACCTAGTTCAAGAGGATGCGTGGCATTTGAGATGCGACCTTGGCCCGTATCCGCTAGTCGACAACCCGGTGTACGGAGATCTAGGGGCTGCTATCACTGGAACTGTTGAAACGAGACGAAGTGGGCGTTTAAAAAAAAATAGTTCACACAAGTTGATTCGAAAGAGTTTTTATTGAGGTTGGTATTTTTTTTTTTTTAATAATAGTAGGTCAGGTATTGTTCCGCTTGTTATTAATGGGTTTGACGTAGTAATTCGAAAGAGTTTTTATTGATATGGATTTATTTTTTTTAATTTACACTCAGGTCAGGTCAATGGTTCGACATTGTAAGGTTCGAAAGAGAGTTTATTGAGGTTGGTTTTTTTTTTTAATTAAAAGTAGGTCAGGTATTGTTTCGTTTGTTATTAATGCGTTTGACGTTACGATAATTCGAAAGAGTTTTTATTGATATGCATTTATTTTTAAATTTACACTCAGGTCAGGTTAAGGTTCTTAATGGTACGACATTGGAAGGTTTGTTTAGTTTCCTGATTAAACAACATCGTAGATCAGAAGTGCGTATTAAAAACAGTCAATTAGAATTTTGATTTTCAATTCTCACATTTCGATGCAGCCCCCCACCCCCCTCCTCCACCGAGCATTGTAAATGTAATGTCAATTTTGTATACTGTAAAGGTGTTCCTTTTTCGTTTGTTATACTGGTTACAGTTTAAAACGGAACGCGGTCCAGTGTACTGACTTTCCCATTCAATTTTTACATTTTCACTTCTTCAATTTCCAAAACCACTCAGTGAATTTAACCGGGAGCCTCTGCTTTATGTGCCTTCCGATAATCGGAGGAAGTCGGATAGTTGAAACACCAGCGCAACCGAGCCACCAGAATGGTTCATCCACCTACCACCCGTCCGCGGCAAGAACCGTGGAATCGACTCAAATGTCGGTTCTCATTAAGTTACGACCTCCGCATTTATCATTTTACATGTACATATATATAAAATAAGGCGTATTACCTCACTCTCAAAATATAACATTGAACGAAATATGATCTTATGCGTTAGCATTTACAACGAACACAACACATGAACGAGCGCACGAGAAACGTGGAGTACCGCGACATCCCTAGTATGTAGCAGATGTTACTTCCATCACATTTGCGACTATTTTATTTGAACATCATATTATAACACACTATGTTATTTTGCCATTTTGGGAGATATAAGTTAAAAATAAACACCTCAGAAGCTACAATTTTCGCATCCTTTATGATTTGGGGAAATCCCATCCCGATATCGACGGCACAGACGGCCTCTCGTTATCATCAACAGCCTTCATTAGCCCACCGCTGGGCATAGACTTCTCTTCGTTTCTACCACACTCTTACGTACAGCTTGTAGTGAAATATAAGGTTTATTAAATTAACCATATTTATTTTAATAAAAATAATAAATTATTAGGAACCGTCGCGGTCCTCAAGTTATCCGTAACTCGCCTCAATAGCCCCGGGCTATCGTCGCGGCGTACTCTATCACGAGCATTTAGAAAGGTAACGATAACATTGTTAACGTTTTGAAATAATATATTCCTAATATTATCTTTACATAAAAAAGTGCCCACACAAGTGAAAAGTGGTTAGAAGTGTCGGTAATGATAACTGTGTCACGGGTTCAATGATTTTTCCCATTCCAAGAAATGCACAACGCTCTTTAATCAATTTTCACGTCAAAGAAGTTGAAGATATATATTATGTTAAATTCCGTTTGACGACTGTTTGTGTAAACGCGTCACGGCTGTTAGCTGCAAGAGATGATCGGCCGCAGTCGGTGTGAGGAGATAAGAGGTCGTGTCGGGGCCGCGGCGTTATTGGTGCACTATCACTGCAATTAAGCGGCTATAGTTAGCTCGGCATGCGGTGACGTCATCGGTATCTACCCACTAATTCGGAAAACACGTGTTTACAAATTTTCTACGCGACATTCTCACGGTGGTGACCTCTCCGTTGTATACGTTGCATCGCTCCTGTTGTCTATCGATATATATATATATATATATAAACATAGACATATATGGCATAAGCTCGCCTTTGTATACATTTTGTATCAATCATCTTAGTTCGTTTTTGTTCTTTGTTGTTTTGCAAATCATAAAGACATCTCTGATACATCAGGGTAGTAAAGGACCAAATTATATCTATAATTAATAGAAACTTTTAATCTCTTTAATATATTTAAATGTTGACTGGTCCGTTGGCGCAGTGGGCAGAGGACCCAGTCTTCTGCTCCGGGGTCGTGGGTTCGATTCCCTCCTCGAGTCTGGGTGTATTATCCTTATGTATGTATTTATATATTTTAAAAAAATATGTATTTGTGTATAACTGGCGGCTGTTACCTATAACACAGGCATTAAGTTGTCTACCTTAGGAACAGACGTCTGTGTGTCATAAAGTCTTATATATTTATTATTATTATTAAATGTCTTAATCGGTTAAGCGATCAAAGACGGAACATTATCAAATTTTTTAAATATATAAAGACTAGAGATATTAATGAAATCTGGTCGCACAAGTAAAATCTAGTTAAATTCTTTCGCTCCCTGTCTAGGCAACGTCGAAATATGGGTTTTTACAATCGACCATTAAAAAAAAATAATTGCTGCAAACAGATAAGGCCAGCGATAGCAGCTTGACCCCGGCCGCTGTGGAAACAAATTGTTTTGTATGTCGCCTTCCCCCACTCCCCCCCAGCTCGTAAACATACAACTGCGTACAGCCCCTAACACGGTGTTCAAGCTATCAGTACGTACGTCTTGAGTCTTGACCTGGTGGGGAGGCGCCAACGAAATACATTTTCTTTAAATTATATTGATTCAAATATCTGGTACGCGATAAAAGTATTTGTTAAATAACTTTTAATGTTGTTGTCTGATTTCCGTTACTACAATTTTCCCATGAGTTCGCGCATGTCCTATCAACAGGGAACATTTCAAGTCTCCGCATCTAATAATTTGAAAATTTTTAGGCCCCCCCCCTTGCAAAACACTTTGAAGGTCACTTACTCAAATGTTTTACACATAATTAAAAAGCGGAGTAAGAAATCTCGCCTTTATTTTAAACCAGAATGTAAAAAAAGCTTTATTTCAAATGTAAGGCAGCCATCCCCAAAATATGAGTAATATTTGAAAATGACTAAAATAAAATGTGTACGCAGTACATAGCTGTACCAAATTTCAGGCATCAATGTTCATAATTGTAGAAGTTAGTCCGGCGGGTAGACAGACGTAGGACTACGGAACTCTAAAAGCTTATTCGGAACTAACATATATATATATATATCTCTCGACTCATTTGTGTATAATTTCCATATTTGTCTAAATTACGGTGACACAGAATATCATATCAATAAATACGAATATGTCGTTGTGTGCCACGTGCTGCGGCTGTGTGCGAACACACACACACAAACACACTTGCTTTGGATTTCCTTTTCTACCTAAGTATTCGCAACACGACACGTTTGATACGAGTTTGTAAAAACCCAGCACATATGTTTGTATGTGGAGGAGATAATACATGTATAGCGTTAAATTTTATTGAAAATATGTAATTTATCTTCAGTACCTAACAAGATAACGCTCAAATAATAGTTAAAAGAAATAGGGTTGAATTGGTCCGGGCGATCGTTTAACCTTCATCTTCCCGTCCGACCTCCAAATGGAGTGGTTGTTTATAGAATTTTATTTTACTAATAATAAACAAATTAAAAATACTTCATCATTTTATATGTGCACTAGAAAATAAGAGGTAATACATCGCAAGATGTCTTCACGCTGCGCGCTCTGTGCGTGGATCCGACCAGATGTTTGTGTCGTAGTAAAGTACTTATAATTTTTTGCTTTTTACTTCCTTGGTGTTTTTTGAAAGCGGTTTTTTTGTTATACTCAAAAATAATTCATTTGTAGTTGTTTAGTGGAAAGCAGATGTATTTAGTCTATATATGATGAAGGGAGGGCAGCTAAACGTACTGATCTAATGACAGGTCAGGTATTCTAGTAAACGAAATCATCGGCGATATATAACGATGTGTATATATAATTTTTAGAGTTTTGTTGATTTTTTAAGAATTACGTTACCGATTGTAATAGAATTTATATGGGACTACCTCTGACAGCTCTTCCCTATACCCTACCAAACAAAAATCATCAAAATCAGTTTATAAATGGCGGAGTAGTCGCACACCTTAATTTATGTTGCTATGAAGCATATTTGGTCAACTATAGGAGCATAATATATTTATAGTTGTATGTAATTGAATTGTTATAATAGACAACGAATCTTAAAAGTCTGCAACGAAGCACGCATGTCGGGGCGCAGATTTACGTCTCGAGATACCAAAACCCCACCAAATAATGTACCCTTTAAAAGCAAAAGGGACAGATAAAGTGATTTTGAAGATTTTAAGCAAGAAGTAAAAGGTATGATCACATCCTCCGTCCATCCTTTCTTTTTCGTTCCAACAAGCGAAATTCAATCAATAAAAATATTTCAGAAAGAGATACAACAAACGAGCAGTAACATAGCAAACTCTTTGGGTTCTCTCCACGCCCAAATTAAGTAGAAGGACGTGACATGAGAAAAATATGTGTATATTCTTGGATTTAAAAAAACTATTTTACACCGTTTCTGTCCCCAGTCTTATGAAAAAACTAGAATTTAGAGGAATTAGACAAAAAACACTAATTAAACTATTTTAGGGTTATCCTTCTGAGCGAAAACAAAGACTCAAAGTAGGTAAATATGTTAGCTAGATGGCAATTTATCTTATGGCGTTCCGCAAGGAACTGTTTTGGGGCTAACTTAATTTCTGATCTACATCTAAAGTGTGTGGCACATAAACTTAAGGAATGAAAAGCTTTTATCTTACCCCTACAATACCAGGATTGTTTTTTCTGGTTCCTCGTGGAATTAAGTAAAAGGAAGTAGCAATCATGGTGTTACCACCATTTCCAGATAACTAAGATCCAATTTACAGCAACTCAATACCAGTAAAACAAATATTATGTGTTTTTCTTTAAAAATTAATACCTAACCCGACAGACAGCTTAGTATTAAAAATCCTTAAATGTACTGATTACCTAACTGTACAAAATTGTTCTTACATACATACAGCAAGTAGTTTGAATTAAGTATTTTGAAGTCATTTTCGACCAAAAGTTTGCATGGTTTCTCCATGTAGAACGGGTAGAATTAGGACATAAGCTTGGATTTTTCAAAAACTAAGACGCGTCCCGGTCTTTAGCCAGGCGTTGTTGAGTTGTGCGCTTACCAAATAAGCATATAGTTGAATTAGGAATCTCCTCTTTTATTTAAGTCGGTTAATCAATTTACTAGTTTGCATTCACTCGCATCGGTATATTTCGTATGCCCGCGGAATGCCAGTTCTCGAAATTGCTACTGGCTGTTTTGGCACGCGAATTTATTTTGGTCTGTTCGAAGAAAGATGATCCGTTTTTAACCGCGTCCGATAAAGTACCAACAGCTGGTAATAAAAGCATGTAGAGTCGCGATACGAAACACGTTCATTAAACTATTGAGGAGGTCGTGGCCTAATCAGTGGTCGGCATTTGAGTTGATCGCTAAGTTGAGTTGCTCTGGTTGCGACCGGGTGATAGATGGGTGACCCATTCTAGCACTGGTTTATATTTGATATCTGACCTCCTCCGTGTTTCGGAATTTTTAGACTGAACGCACTATAAAACACTATCTATCTCTATACTAATACATTAAGATGCAGAGTTTATTTGTTTACTTAAACGCTCTAATCCCAGGAACTACTGGTCCCATTTGAAAAATTCTTTCAGTGTTAGATAGCCCATTTATCGAGGGAGGCTATATATGATCACGCTAAAATTTTTCACCAAATTTTACGCGGACTAAGTCGCGGGCAAAGCTAGTGTATTCATAAAGTATATAACACTTTACATGATTTTCCATTTATTTCACATTACACGGGTACAATTTTACCTTCAATTCGCCCGCTCGAATGCTTTTCACGAAACCTCATTATAAATAAAACGCCGTAAAAGTATTAAAATTCGCAATTTCCATAGAGATGCCTCCGAAAGGGATTTAGGACTTAATGCCCTTAAATCCCCAGTAATTTATTATAAGCGGATCAATTATAAACTTTTGTACTCGGAGATGGATCGGTATTAAGGCCCTACACATTTCCAACCTTAAGCATGTGGTTTAGGGAATGTTAAGGAGATTTGTCAACGAACTCACATCATGAAAATTTAATTTCACGTGTGATAAAAATAAATCTAATAGAAAAAAATCCAAATGGATAAAAGCGAAAGGTCAACAACACGAAAAGTCGAAAACCGCGGGACGTATAGTGATGTAATTCAGCAAGGAGCTAGTTATTTAATTATTTATATATAATGGAAAAATAGCTTCGAAACCTCTACAAATTAACATATATAGGGGCCGTATTTAATCTATGTAGATTTTTTTAGGGTTCCGTAGTAATACAAGGAACCGCTATAATTTTGCTTTATCCATTCGTCCGTCTGTCTGACCCTAAGGTGTTCCTCCCCCCTAAGCATTTCCAAACTATTAGACATAGAGACTTGAAATTTTCTATGTTGATAGAACTTGCTAAAAACTCATTAGGAAAATTATTCTGAACGAAATCGGACGACGACTTTTGAAGATATTTAACAAACACGTTTATAGCGTATCAGATACGGAACCCTTCTATATAAGCGTGTCTTGACACGCTTTTGGCCATTTTTAATTACCTCTGAATTCATTCGACTATAGTCGCACTCACTACTACCTGATAGTCTCATCGTTTCTGATATGATTCCTTGTATCTTACTCACATATTTGTTTTCACGTGAAATCATATCATATCATCATACCGGAGATCTCGATCGCACAATTACCTACGTTTAGTAATCTCTGCATATCCTTATTAACTGCTCTACAAATTTCGACTCTATCAAATTCCCTTAGTGTTTCGTTTTTATTGGCATTAGTTACAATTGGTCTGGCAGGCGTCTGTGACGTCACCGTGACGTTATGTGGGCCTGGTCGATGAATCAGTGCAATGAAAAATTACAGTTACTCACGTCACCTGGGAATTACTCGCTGACATTGATGATATCTGCTCTAAAATAAAATAAATAATATAAAATTATAACTGGATTTCAATCGAAGGTCATATATAATTATGTTGGGTATTTTCTTTGGTTATTCAAGAGGTCAATTCCGTATTATTTTTCAAAAAAACTTTCCACTTATATGAGAGTCGTAAGAGGTTAACAGCTGCAACATATTAAACCTTTTTAAATACATAACAATAAGGTAAAAATTCCCCTGATCATCTCCAGCAGTATTTTTTTATGTCAATCTATCGAATCATATAATTCGTCTATCTATTAGACACTGCCTGTTACAGCCAAATTCAATTTATTATTTAATATATGCATAATATAAAATAATTTTATTTTATATTCAAGAGTTTTCATTGAACAATTTTTTTTTGGCTATATGACACACGAACGTCTGTTACTAAGGTAGACAAGCTAATGCCTATGTTAGAGGTAACAGACACCTGCAATACAAATATATTTTTATTTTTTGTAGAAATAATATATAAATATATACACATAGATAATACGCCCAGACTTGAGGTGGGAATCGAACCTACATCCCAAGGAGGTCTGACCATAGTTGGTTATAAACGCAACGAATGTTGTTGTTTAACTCCTACGTAGAAAAAGTAGTATCACTAGTAATTTATACCATTCTATCTATCTATAATTTTCTTCTTCCTAGCGTTATCCCGGTTAAGTACCAGTGTCCGCTTAGATTGCAGAGGATGTGGCTGTGGGGCGAGTTAAGATAACCGATTGCCATCTGACGTCATCCTCGGAACTTGACAATTTCATAAATATAGTTGAAGAATGTGCTTTACCTTTTTGGGTGACAGCTCCTAACTAAAGAAAATTTTGCCATCCAGACTCAAAGCGGGAATCGAACCCACGTCCTCCGGAGCGGAAGGCAAGCACTTTGCCTGCTGCGCTACCGGGCCAGTCAAGTAGTTGTTATAGTGTACTATAAGAACTACTTGACTGGCCCGTTGGCCATGTAGTTCTTTTTATTCTAGGTCATGTTCTAGAATCCAACTTTGCATAACATGCAAAAAATAGAAGGATAATACGAATACAAGAAAACAATATTTGTATGGAACTAAAGCATTTTTTTATTTAATGAATGATATACATGTTAATTAACCAACCTGGTAAGCGAAAAGTTTGTGTCAAGAGTCAGTGCGGCAATAGTCCAGTAAGTTTTTGGAAAAAAACGGGGCCTGATGGATTTATGTCTATCTCTTTTACCGCTGAGTTAATGAGT
This sequence comes from Charaxes varanes, assembly GCA_024363005.1. NCBI lineage: Eukaryota > Metazoa > Arthropoda > Insecta > Lepidoptera > Nymphalidae > Charaxes > Charaxes varanes. Next base: position 186,149 of record JANCMC010004801.1, on the reverse strand, counting down.
CACACATGTTTATAACAAAGTATTTAATGTAACAACACTTCAATTTCATGAAAGATTATTTCATTCTACACATGGTGTGCATGTTTATTTGGTGAATTGCTCGAGTGCGTAGGTGACATGTAAGATTATTGGTCAATGGACCAGTTATCTCGAGGAGTTGTTTCCGGTGCGTCAGTATAACGCACATTGTTGCCTTATACACGTATATATGTATATAGACTTGTTGATTGCTTTATATATGTATGTCAAGGATCGAGGCAGCCGGATGACAATGTGGATGTAAAGAGTATAAGTGACTGCCAATTTCTCTCGACAACTGCATTACTCGAAGGCTTGCAGATGTTGTGCCTTTGACTGACTATCCCCGTTCCCCAGAAATCCCGAGGTAGTATTCATTAGAAAAAAACTTTTATTATCTGCTGGTAGGACTCTTGTATAAAAATTACCAAGGACTCTAAATAGGTACGTAGTTATTTAATAGCCATTAAAATACACTAGATTTCTTAACGTGTAATATATATGAATATTTGAGCAGGTCCTAGCTTAATCAATAGACGGCATTTGAGGCAATCTCTAGGTTAAGCAGTTCCTACTTCGGCCGGGTGATATATGGGTGAACCATTCTAAGTTTGCTAAGACGTCAGTCGCGTGCAGCAGTTCACGTGAAGACTTCCACTTATACAAATTTACGTAAATGTGATACACGTCTACAATAATTTCGAAAGATATTTTTCCTTGTTTTTGTATTGGATGTTTCCTGCATTATGAACGAGTTGTTGATTATACATTTTTAATACGAGATAAGTCTTCTCGACAGCTTTGTTTGCCTTATTCTTCTCACTCTAGTGAACTGTATTTTTTCTTTGAAATTTTTTCGTCTTAACATGATGAAAATCAAAAGTTAAACCTTGTTTAGATGACTTGCTTATTTTTTTTCGTAAAAAATTTGAAGGTTTTCATATAGCTTGAAATTAAAGCAAAGCAACTTTCTATTAAATGCTGTCAACACTTAAAATCGAAATTGAAAAGACATCTTAGTATCTTAATAATATTATAAACGCGAAAGTTTGTACACTTGGATGTATGGATGTATGTTTGACGCTCTTTCACAGAATGGATGGCTTTTAATAAAACTTTACATTAATATAGTTTATTCTTCAGAATAACACATAGGCAATAGATTATAAAGATATTGCGTGAATTATCCTAAATATAATATTAAATGTCAAGTAAGTAAGAGAAACTACTGCCATCTGCGAGCTTTTCAGGTTTGCGCTACAAAAACCGTTAGGGTAACACCTATATAATGTATGCATTAAATAGTTCTACAAAGAGCCCACGACAGCATATATCTATATTATATGTGTAAATCATTAACGCGTTAATAATGAAACATAATGGAAGGGGAATGAGGAAAGGAAACGAAACGGGAACTGGGACAATGTCATATAATAAAAGAATGCAGTAAATAGTGAGTAAACCAACGTTCGTTCAGGGCAGCGTCTGCCGGGTTCGCTAGTTTGTAATGAATAAATTCTATCATATTCAATAGAGCGTTAGCAACATTCCGAGTTCCATGAGTGGGTTTAAAATATTGTAAAATGTGAATCGCTCAAATATTTACCGAATGCTTCGCTGGACGCTTCTCCTTCGGGAACGCCTTGTGAGTAAACGTATGAGAGATAAACGCCGACATTTTGTTATGTCATATCAGTCTATATTTGTCCACAGCTGTGTCTGTGTGTGAGAGAGAGAGGGAGAGAGAGGGAGAGAGAGAGAGAAAGAGAGAGCGAGAGAAAGAGAGAGTGTGGCCGAGCAACAGGTTAACAATAAATAAAACGGACAAGTGCGAGTCAGACACGCGCACTATGGGATCCGTACCATCTCGTAATACTTTAGAAGGTTATTTTAAGATTGATACTTTTCATATGATTTTCAAAAATGTTTTTACAGATTTAGATTTACGGTACCCTATAGGTTTTGATTCCCTTTGCGATATGTACGTATAGGAAATAAGACATAAATGAACATATCTTTTGATTGCGTAGAGTTGATTTTTCAAAGGAACGCAGACCTCAGTATTTGGTAGTAATTTCGACTTTATAGCTCTGAAAGGGTTCTTTTTACTTTTGAAAGTACGGAACCCAAAAAAAAAGAAAATTTGATACAGTGGTTATTTCTTTTCGCAGATTGTAAGTTTTAGATTACGTAAAAAAAATTATATCTGTGTGCCTTGTTGATGTGCGGAAAACACAGCCAAACAAATGAAAATATTAATTGTTTATTACAATATTCCCACCGAGTATTGAACCAGGTACCGTATGGACTTCCGTCTATCCGTTATACCATTAACCTGTGGTGGGTCTAATATCTTATAATTTTAATTACCCAAACAACAAACGCGGTTAATTAAGTGCACCTGGGGAGACAAGTTGACTCATAAATTGATTAAGATTAGCGTATGGTTTAAGTTTATTTTATTTACTAGCTGTTCCCGCGTCTCCGTCCGCGTAAAATTAGGAATAAAAAATAGATTCAATTTCAGCGTGATGATTTAATGTCGATAAATGGGTTTTCTAACACTGAAAGAATATTTGAAATCGGATCAGTAAGTAGTTCCTGAGATTAGCGCGTTCTTGCTTGAACAAACAAAGAAACTCTTCAACTTTATATATTTTTTATTTATTTAGGATCCACAGCGTAATGATATCACAAAGTTGAATTAAAAAAAAAAGTACAAATATAGATATCAGTGCTTACACGAGGTCGTGAGAAGTGGGCGACTTGCACTCTCGTCCGTAAATACGGGCGCCGGGAAGTCTAGCGGCTAATGATACCGTGTGGCCCAAACAGCGGCCAAGTTAAAGTACAATTGGGCTGGACATGTCTGCCGCACATCGGATGATCTTTGGGCCAAAAACTCCACTTTATGGCCTCAGATCGGAAACGACATTGCGGCAGGCCAAGAATAAGATGGAGGAATGACTTGCATCGTTATAATAGACATTGGCAACGCACAGCCTTAGACAGATTCTTATGGAAAGAGGGTAGGAAGGCCTTTGCCCTGCAATGGGAAAAAATAGGCTCTAAATACGTCAATAATAATATTTTTTATCAATACAAATGAATAAAATTCAATCCATTGAAGATAATAACTAGAAAAAAAATAATGTACCATAACATCATTAAACCGCAAAAACTTAAGTTTAAAATTAAGTCTCGATAGCTCAAAAATAAAAAGATGGGCGGAAATCCAAAAAGGTCATAGGTTAAAAACCCAACACTGTTAGGGCTTCGTAGTGACCACTCCTGACTTTGGAGCATTTAAGAAATGCGGAGCCACTGGGAACAACTATAAAGTCGCAACACAGTCGCTAAGAAACAACGTTTATCAGCGACTATGACAAATACAGGATGACTACAAGCAATTTTAATCATATTTACGACTTGTTAAAACGGTATTCGATGACTTTATACAAGTTTCAAAGTACGGTTAAAATCTATAGCCGGTTTATAAGACAATTTTAGAACCTTCTGCCGCTCACAAAAGCCGGTTAAAGTATAAAGACATAGTACAACAAAAGATTAAATTGACTTACACTGTTGGCATTAACTCGAGCTTGCGAAGCGTCTAAACTCGGATTACATCTAAAATTAGTCTATTTCTCTTGTGGCAAAGCGTAATTTTACTGTAAATAGACTCCGTTAGTTTAGAGATAGCTGTATTTGTAAGGAAAATATAAAATAATGTTTTGTTTCTATTTAACCAAGGCCGTTTTTATTGTTATCACTCGGAGGAAAAATCATAGACAATAAGAAATTTGCAGATACCCGTAAAAGGAGAAATATTAGTTATGTTCTACTACTTATTTGTTTTTTACGTTACAAGAGATAAACGAGTAGGCGGTAAGTGACTAGTGATGCCCATGGACATCTGGACCAACATATGTGTGTGTGTGTGTAAATGGTGTAAATCGATTGACATTGGTGCACGTGTGGTTTTATTTTAATAATTGAATATGTTAATATTGCATATTACAAAAAAATATTAGCATTCGCACACCTTTCTCTATGTGAACTACAATTGTGCCAAATTTCGTACTCCTCCAGTCGAGAAATTTTTGTAAAATGGTACTTCAAAGTTTTCACTTCACGTATTAATATATAAATTATGTTTATTGATAATTTTAGGATGTTAAAATACGACAGAACTGACGACTTAACTGTATACGAACAACATAAGTTATCGACATGGTTACGAGATGACTTACATGAATTTACATCCCAAAATCCAAACCCGTCTTGCCTATATAAGTTTTCACTTCTAGTCCAGTCATGAAGCGAAAAATTGTGAAAAATACTGCTCCTAAAATATGTGCGGCACCTCATTCGCTGAAACGAGTACGCTACATAATTTTTTTTAACCTACTAAATATTAATTTAAAATTTGAAAAAAGAAAAATGTATGTGCCAGAAAAATTTTCCACCGTTATCAACTCCTCGACTGGACTATTCCTAGTTTATAGCCGTTACTTCGTCCGCGTAAAATAAGATGATTTTTTTTAGCGTGATGATATATAGCCTATAGTCTTTCACGATAAATGGGCTATTTAACACTGAAATATTTTTTGAAATCGGACCAGTCGTCCCTGAGAATAGCGCGTTCAAGCGAACAATCTAACAAACTCTTCAGCTTTATATATTATAGAATAATATAAATGCGTTATAAGAGCACCGTGTTATAGGGTGGATTACAGTATATATAATGTACTTATGTGTTTATCATAGGACAAAAGAATTCTGCGTACAAAAAAATAATTACTCGAAATTATAAACAACAGCATTGAATTTAATGCGGATGAAGTTGCGGGTTATAACTAGTATTAAATAAAAAATATTGAAGCAAAAATGCCTATGAATAATATAATTTAATCTCGCCTCTAACAACAAACACGACGTAGGAGTGCCAGAGTGTTCAACAGCCATTTTGTAATGTATCGAAAATAATTCGCACGGATTACAAACGCACAAGTACGTGTGATTCATATTTTAGTCCTACAAGGGAACCTTATTGTTTCGTTTGTCGGCTCACAAGGTGCTCCCCCACCTCCTTCCCACAGCATTTACAAACTATTAGATGTAGAAACGTGAATTTTTCCTTGTTTGACAGGACATGCTAAAAACTCCTTTGGAAAATTATTTTGAAAGTAATCGAACAACATTTTAAAGTTACAACTGCTTTAAAAAATACGTTTATCCCGTACCAGGTACGGGACCCTTATGTATAAGCGCGTCTGTCATGACGCGCTTTTGGTCTCTTTTATATCGATGCCATTAAGTTCGTCAATAGCTACTAAATAATTGAATAGATGAAAAAGGTGAAATCTTGCATTTAAATCCGTTACTTATCCGGTTCAATCTCCGACCCGCTAGGCTATTGTCATACGCACTTGTAGAACAAGCTTAACGCTTACTTGGAGGGGAAAAGTGGATAATAGGCATTACGAAGTTATTCCTGGCATTGTTTGAAAAAAAAAAACACTTTTCTTTAAAAAAAAAAGACTTCAAGTTGTCAGGACTGTACCAAAATGAAATGGGACCACACGGGAAGCACCAGCTTTCAAATAAAAAAAAAAAAACATCAAAATTGGTTGAACCAGTCGAAAGTTCCCATGTAATAAAAAAAATACGGTTTAAATGAGAACCTCCTCCCTTTTTGTTGAAGTCGGTTGAAATAAACAGTTTATAAAAGAAGCAGAAAAAGGTACTGAGCTCTTTTGTCTTTGCCTACTTATATCTCTGCTTAATTGGAAGGGAAAAGTAACAATTAGGCGGGCATTTTTGCGATAAGAATATTCAAGTACATAGACTATAGACTCTATAGTCTATTGTAAAGAGGATTTGGCCAAGGAGCAAAATGGTTTTTCTTTCTTCATTAAACACTTTTATTACAATTTTTATCGCTTTTCTGTACTTTCTCATGTAAGGGCAGGTCAATTCCTACATATTTTGTTACTTTTTACAAGCCCAAGATAAATACATCGCCTTGCCATCGTCAGGGGAGCCTCTTTTAAACCGAACCCCACAAGTTACCTCTTCTTTTAGAACTACCCAGACATAAGTAAGGTATTGCTAAGTAGTGCAGTTTTACTTACCGGCAGCCCAAAGTAGAGGATGGAAAGGTACTGATTTTAATTACAGCTTAGACTACAGAGACAAACGGCACGTCCGCTCACGATGGTCGCGTCACGTGGACTGATCGTGAATGGCCCCCGCTAACCACACGGTCTGTGTTTTATTGTAACATAAATTCACATCTACCCACATTTTAACTGAATACATCACAGCTCCTAACAGAAGCCTTTCATTTAAGTCTTCTAAGAGAGGAAACATGATATTAGACATGCCTTAAAAGTGTTACTAACATTCTTTAAAAGTAAAATAAAAAAATATATACTTACGCTTTTGCAAACGTTCTCGCATGTTCGGCAGCGTCTTTATAAAATCTGAGGAACATAAGTTCCACCTGCTCGTTGTCACAGTAGCCCACGTACTCCTTCATGTCCACTCGGCCTGGCCTTATCAATGCTGGATCTAACCTGAAATCAATCTATATATCAATATGTGAAACGAAAACTTTCGGCACGGCAAATATTTGGCACACTTGTACTTTATACAGAGATACTTAGGAGTGCGAATGCTAATATGTGTATAAAATATGAATTATTAATACATTAAATTATAAAAAGAACATCACACACACCAATACAAAAGTATTTATACACACATGTATACGGTTTACTACAAATTTGCGTTTAAACGTGACCAGGACTTCCGTAATGCCGGAGCCAGATATAGCTTCATTTGAATGCTCATGTAGTGTGGCTGGGGACTTTGTGTAACAGTACAAAGTTTTGTAGTACTTTGTGAACTTCACGGACAAAAATGTACAAACACTTTGAGCTATGTCTGGCTCTTGTATTAGTATATTAATTGTCAAACATAGCAATGTTGTTATACAAAAAATTAATATTTTGTATATAGCTTTGAATGAGTGTATAGTACGCATATCTAAATATTTATGGCCGAACTTCGACCAGCGATATCTTAGTCCAGTGTTATTAGATTTTTATAATAAGGTTATAGCACAGACAATTAATGAAATTAATATTAATGGTCCTGTAGCTGGCGCTACATAACGAGATGGCAATGATGTCGAGTGGAAAAGGTTACACCAAAGCAAACTAGATGGCGCTGTACGGATCCGCAATAGTCCATTGTTTGCAAGTAACCAGTACATTTACAAGTCAGCGCTTTCAGTTATTGTACAAACAGCGGTACGTATAAGACAGCGCTTTCAGCGATTTAAGCACAATCGTATTTACATTCAGCAGGTTTAGCAATTTAATTTAACAGCGCTTAAAGTGTGCTGTTATAAAAACAACAAATGACTTAAGAAGCTCGCGTGCACCTATTTACAATTCAGCGTTTTTCGCAAAATTCGTATATAACTATTTTCATGTCAGCGCTTACTAAGCGCGATTTAAATACAGTCAGTGGCCAATGGGATTCAAGTTTTGCTGTCGCAGCGCTTAAAGTATGCTGTTATAGCAACACAATATTGACTTAACAAACCCGTCTGTGTATGTTTAACAGTCAGCGCTTTCGGCGACTAAGGGCTATGTAAGTACAGTCAGCTGGTTTGGATGCTCGCTGCTGTCGCAGCGCTTTAGGTGTGCTTTCTCGATACTAGCACAATATCAACTTAACACGTGGGCTGCGATGAGATACTCTACACCTGTTACGATTATTTTATAAAGGAACACGTTTTTTGGTACAGTATTAGAACTTGTGTGATATCGAAGGTTCTTTGAAAGCAATCGATAAATCTTCAAAAACGAAATTTTTATTTCTCTGTTCATTATGTCAGTCTTTTAAAAATTAAAAAAAAAAAACGTCTCAACTAACAAATCTCCAAAAATTTCTACATTTTTTGATTTTTTTATCGTGACGCTAAATATCGCTAGAGCGGAATATGTCCAGTCTTAATTCTTTAATAAATATAAAATTTTAACAAAAAATAACCGATTTCAAATTGTCGGAACTGGTCCAAATTGTAATGGCGTCACACGGGAGACCACCTTTGAAATAAACAAAGAATCATCAAAATCGATTTATCCAGTCGAAAGTTCTGAAGTAATAATCATAAAAAAAAAACAGTCGAATTGAGAGTCTCCTCCGTTTTTGAAGTCGGTTGAGAATTACCTCAAACGTAACAAAACGTAATTACCCAACCTACTCGATCGCCGGGTATTCAAAATCTCCCTGCCCAAAGTGAAATCATGTTTTGCCAGACGTTTTTCACCTTAGCAGTGGGCAGTGACCCTGCCTTCCGCTACGGGGGTCGTGGGTTCGATTCCCACTTCGAATCTGGGCGTATTATTTATATGTTTTTATTTATATATATGTTTATATTTCTACAAAAAAAATATTGTGTTATTCAGGCGTCTGTTACATATAACACAGGCATTTGGTTGTCTACCTTAGGAACAGACCTCCGTCTGTCATATAGTCCTGTATGTATTTATTTATATTATATTACACTACACTCTATTGATAAAGTCGTAGATTAACCAGTAACCCGGCATTTGTATTGATCTCTAGGTTAAGCAGTTCATACCGCGACCGGTTAATAGATGGGTTACCCATTCTAACACTGGTTTTAAAAATATCTGACCTTCGTGTTTCCGTTTCCACGGAAGGCATGTAAAACAGTGCGTCCCGATTAATTTCACTCAGTGATATTATTAGTCGTGACATGTAGAGATTCCAAGGATGACCTCAGACGGCATTAAGGCTTAACTTGTCTCACAGCCACATCCTCTAGAAATTAAAGCAGATCTTGATAATAGACCGTGATAACGTTAGGTAGAAGAAGTCTTAATACCATTTCCGAGCGTGTTTTACGAAGCCTTTAAGACATAAGTACGCTATTGAAATTTCATGAAACGTATCAATTTAAATGCCGGTAATGGTCCAAAGGATTTTAAATTTATTACTAAAGTAAGGCAAGCTGGGTTTTCGGGCTTTTGTACGACATAACCACCACCGCTACAAATGAAAGTCACAAATTCAGAAATTCCGGTCGTCCAACGAAAATAATGTCGTGATTGCACCCGACGAGCCGTGACAATAAATCCGCGATATGATTGTCTCACTCCATTACAATGGCGTTAGAAAGTGTGGGAAGACGCCTTGTCTATATAATTGATTGTTTCAGCCTCCGACCCGTTACTGCGGCTGTTGGAGAAAACGTCCGTGGAAACGGCCTAGTCTAAGAGACCACAGTTTTCTATTGGTGTATTCATATATTATGATTTTCGAATACCTTTTGTGTTCGCAGAAGCTCTGTAGAAATAGTTTCTAAATGTTTTTTTGACAAAAACACTAATACTGCTCCTGTTTTGTGCGGAAAAACTTTATGCCACAGTAAAAAAAAACGTTTATAACGTAGTACACTTATTATGGTATAATTTTTTGTCCAATTCCAAAATCTAAGAAGATAAATTATAGATCATATTTAGACTGTTCGCTTAAAGAGATATTAAAATGACAAATAGACCAGCACGTTTCTATGACACATTTTAACATTTTATGCACAAGTTATTAGTAAGTTTAGACATATAGTGGATGAATCGTAAGATCTTCGGATACATTGTGATTTATTGGAAACGTTCCTTTGAATTTCATCACTGTAAAAAAAGAAAGCTACATTAATTATTTGTAAGCTTCGGAGTGTAGATTAGCAGTATTATTGCATCATATGTCAACTCTTGTTTATTGTTAAATTTTATTACATTACATAAAGTGTATTTTGTATGGCCGCCGACGACCAGGCAGGCCGAGTAAAAGAGGGCCTCTACTCAGCATTGGGACAAAATTGACAAAAAAGAAACCATACATCATAAATAAATATTATATACAGGACTATGATACACGGACGTCTGTTTCTAAGGTAGACAACTTAATGCCTGTGTTATAGGTAATAGACATCTGTAATATACATTTTTTTTGTAGGAATATATAAATACATATATATATATAATACACCCAGATACGACCCCCAGAGCAGAAGCCACGGTCACTGCCCTCTGCGCCGACGGACCAGTCAAACTGTATTTTAACCTAATTTTTTAGATCTGGCTCTCGGACTATTGCTTACAAAGTTGAGTTGCATTTTGTTATATTTTTGTTCGAGATATTGAAAAGCTATTGTTCTTGAATGGGTTGTCACTTTTCAATTGACACCGTCGTCGGTATAACGAGCGAACAATTGTATGCGACCCGCCTGGATAGACCCGAGCGCTGTTAATTCATTGTGAGCTCTATTTCGGTTGTTTCCGTTTCGAGACCATTTCACTGAAGGCAAGAAGGCAATGAAAAAAATAAGACGGCAAAACGCTTAGCCTTTGATATGTTATTTATTTTTAGGAAATTAGTATTGTGTGTTCGTAGTTTAATCATTCGGCGCCATTTGAGTCGATAGCTAGGTTAAGCTGTTCTTACCGCTACCTTCTGATGGATGGGTGACCAAGTCTAATACTGGTTTTTTTTTTAATAGACGAACTTCGTATTTCGTAAATCACGTGAAGCAGTGGGTTCCGATTAATGTCACTAAGTGATACTAGTCGTCAGATTATGAGAGTTCCGGTGATGACGTCTGACGGCAGTCGATCATCTTAAGGCGTCCTACAGCCACACACACACACACACGTTAGGTAGAAGAAGAGAATTGTAATTGTAGTAGGTTAAATCAATTTGTCATGTATCACAAATTAAATGATCCAAATTTTCGTTTAGGATATTTGTGAAGTGAGTAAAAAAAAATGCATCCTAAAATTCAAATCATTACAAGCGCCTTTGCCGGTGCTATTAAACTCAAAAAACTTTAATCCCCATCCATTTGTAATCGAATACGTATTTAGTTTTATTGTTAGGCTCTCGAGCGAATTACGAAACTGTTTCTTACGTTCTATATTTAAAGATCTTTACCTAAGTTGTTACACTTTATAAAAAAAAATACGACGTAAATAGCAAACTCTAGAATCTTAACGATTGCATTTTAATTTTTAATGCAATCGGCAAGAGTTTAAAATCAATTGCAATTTTAAAATCGGGGACGCATGCCAAGTCGTTAGTATTTCTTTTTGCTTAGCCCACATCTATTATATCGAGTACTTTTTTTTTAGTGTAAACGCGTTTTAAAATGTAAACCGTGTAATCACTACTCAATCACACGTGCGACCCACAATGGTGTTGAATAAATTATCGATTCGTACGATTTTGACCGGTCATCGATTCCGCACGACAATAGACGGTCGGCAGGCACGTCGGTCCAGCGTCCACCGGTGAAAGTGTCCGCGAAAGTGAACGCGGAACCGAGCGGTGACGTCACGCGATTTGCGCAAGAGCCGCGCCGCCATTGCGAAATGTTATCTATCTCGCATTGTTAGCGATGTGTCGATATTGTTATTCGATGTTTGTTGAATAGTAATTCAATAACGCGCCTCTACATCCTCCTCGTTCGCTTTCTTTGTTACGCTCCGTCCTAGGCCAATGCCTATTTAAGAGGTTAGTTTAAAAATGTGCGCACGGTAACTCACTATCGTGCGCACATTTGGCAATAATGGCAATAGTTTTTTTTTTTTTTTATTTGAATGGGCAAACGTGTAGGCAGATTGTCCTAGAAAGTACAGATGCTAATACGCTACCAAAAGGCTTGCAGGATTACGTAAAAGTTCATGCAATTTCGTGGATAGTCTTAACAATTTATCGTAAAAGATTAATTGAATAAATTTAATGAGATGCAATTTTGATACAACATATTTTCTTTTGATTAAATAAAAAATACAATCAGCTTACTTCTACCACAGCGCTTCTGACACAGAAGTAGTTTCACTACCCTTAATAGAAGGCTCCCGCTACCTTAAATGTACTGCGAAATCTCTATCCTCTCTTTTTCTTTGGTTGCTACTACAATTGTATTGCATTTCATATACGTTTGTAAATTTCTATGACTGCATAATTTGTACTGGATTTTTGTACCGAATTGAATTAAATAAAAGATACGGTATTATTGCTTACATTGCAATTATTCGCGCACCAATGAGATTGATATAATCAAGATCGCTTCAAACGCTTTAAAATTGATTAACACACCGATGTCTTTAAAAAGTAAATAAAATTTTCATGTTATTATAATGTAATGCCACAATACGATCCCATTTTTGGTTTCTTCTAATTCAAACACTTTCTCGAGAGTACAGACCGTGGCCAATATCCATCCACATATGTAAATTTCACTAAAAATTTAATTGAGGTTAAAGTTTGCAACCGCATCACGATCGAAGGCACAACCGCAGAAAAAGAAATCACCTGCGTGAACTTTTTTTTTTTGTACTCGTTTAAGTTGTGAGGTCGCGCTTTAATAGTCGCATTTAAATTCGAATTCACGTGACTCAACTCGCCTCCTAAAGCGGCAGGAAATTCAACTACGACTTTTTTCACCACATGAATAATGAATTGAAAATTTGCGTAATACCTCCCGCTCGTTCCTCGTCTGGTACTCTCCAGGCGTTTGATTAGTAATGAAAGTGGGTTCGGCTGTATAGTTATGTCTCTCCAATGCAATTAACAGGATTCGATCACGAATAGTTCCTATTAGTAAAATCCCTTATTTATACGAAAATATTATTAATAAATTAAAAAATACTAGTCTGGAACCTGGAACTCTAGGTTGTTTACTAGACGATTTCGGCCTATCAACATACCTGAGAGAGAAAACTTTAGGTACCATTCCACGAAAATTGCGAGAACGGAGGTGTATCAAATTAGGCAGAATTATAGTTTAGACAGAGAAGGGTGTGGGAATGTTAATATTTCTTTATAACATGCAATATTAATTTAAAGCACGCACACCAATGTCAAACGATTTACACTACTTTATACACACTTATAGGTACATATATGATGATTTCAAAGCGTAATCGTGACTACCATATATTATATTAATTATGAAATATGACAATATATGTCGTTATACTAAGCATTGTGATACGCAAGAAGGTTTATGGGCGAATTTTGACCAGCCGGACATCTCTAATTAACTTAAATCTTTAGACTATTCTTATTCTGTGATAGCATTCCGTCAAGGGGATAAGTTTTTATGTGAGTAAGACATCCTCACCCCACACCACACATAGAGAACTCAACACCAAAGAGTTCTGGTAACTTCATACCGTGAAAACAACATACTTAGAATTCGCCTTAAGATTCACTTAGAGACTTACCTTACTTAGAGTTCGACCTAATACCGGCAGCAAAGGACATCTCGTCAAAATTTGAAATTCCACCCTCATCACATCGATGTCCTCAAGTCCACAACCGTGCGATTCTCTAGTCAATATGCGTTGCGAACAGATTTTGGATAAGCGCTGAGCGTTTTGAATTTTAAGATCATTGATTATAGAGATATTCGTTATTATAACATCATTCAAATAATCCTTTACATTATAATAGGATTTCTGAATGAGTTTACGTTTTATAAAAGGTTTAAATTTACTTAAAGACATCTCCCGAATGTCATAGGGGAGTTTTTTATAGAAACGTGTTCACATTGAGCCTAATAGAGTGCGTTACTATTTGTTGTTAATTCTAAAATTTCCGCTAGTAAAATCACCCAACTCTTGTAAATCTATGCAAGTTTTTATTAGGGTTCCGTAGTATTACAAGGAACCCTTATAATTTCGATCAAATAAAAATCGCTAAATATTTACGTTCAAAGAAGATGTTTTTAATTTATATCCGATCGAAAATCAGCAGAATTGGACAACTTAGTTATGCAATAAGCGGATGGCTGCCGTCGAGAAAATTGAAATTCTTGCGTGGTTTCACAAAATGTAATAACCCAAAAAATGTTATAAATCCTGTGCCCCTTTTTTGTGGCAAACAAACATATATCACTCCTGATAAAGAGCCACCATGGCCTAGATGATATGACCTACGATGGCATATAACATAACTATAAATTTACTGGTTACGACCTTATCCCCCCCTTTCCTAAGCGCTCTGGCTGTCCAACTCACCAGTGGGAATACTACGCGTGTATTTTTTTTTGTTATATTATTATGCTGTGTTTTTATGTAGGTTACTTCTCTAGATGCGGACGGGCAGCTCTATATTATAAACTAGTTGTTACTCGCGACTTCGTCTGCCTAAAATTAAGTGAAAAAGTTTAGCGAGATGTTATACAGCCTATAGCCTTCCTCGATAAATGAGCTATCTAACACAGAAAGAATTTTTCAAATCGGACGAGGAGTTCCTGTGATTAGCGCATTCAAGCACGCAAAGAAACTGTTCAGCTTTATATACTAGTATACATGATTAAAAACGTTATGCCCTGTCTCTTTTGATAAAATATCCCGACCAACTAGGATATTTCCGTACCTACTTCTAGCACTAGGACTTCTTATCTAATATAGGAGTCAGGAGTACCAAAAAATATTTGTCTCACAAACCGAACGAAACGCGACAACAATACCATCACTTGACGAGACAGCATTGCCGCCACTTCACGCCGATCTCATGTGAGAAAGAGGTAATGGTACCCGGACGCGCCGGGCACAATTCGGCTAAAAGCGTGGCGCTACCTCTAATTAAAACCTACCTCTTGGGGAGGCTAGATTCACTTACCGGTAAGGTTGGTAGAGGAGGGCTGCTTGCTGCCCAGCATCCCCTCGGCAGCCTGCAGCGCGCCGCTGTCCACGTGGATGGTCTTGGGACGCGCCCGCGCGGGCACTTTGCCGCGCATGCGCGTCGGCGGCGCAGCAGGAGTGGGCGGGGTAGCGCCCCCGAGTTTGAGCGCGTCAATGAATTCAGATTTGTCAAACACTTTGCCCTGAAATTTTTATTGCAATCAATTTGTAAATGTCTGACTCACACATTTAGATTACATAAACAATCAATACTTTAGAATAGAATAGAATAGAAGGACTTTATCCAGACATAAAACAAAACAAACTCTAGAAACTTCAATCTGCTTCAAAAAATTTAATCGTATGTTTAATAAGATATACTGTTGCTGTCCCTTGAGAAAACGACAACAATACATAATGACTGTTAAGTTTACGACATTTCATAATAGATGGCGCACTGTTTTAGAAATTGAAGACAGCGTAGTGTCCTAATTTCTTTTGATTGCGTGACATGACTTGCGAAACCAAACTTGAGTCGCAGGTTGCACAGTTAAATTGGCCAAAGTTATTCCTTGTATAAGCGTAAAAGACTTTGGAACGACTTTAGCGCTGTTGTCTTTTAGAACGACAAACACGCTTGCAAAAGGTAATCTACGATATTAACTATTATTACAGTGCACTTTATGTACACTGCTCACTGCGCCAACTGGCCAGTCAAGATATTAATACTAAATCGTTAAGCACGTGACTCACCTCCCTCTCGGCCTCCTCCATGGCCTTCTTGAGCTTGTACTGGTGCAGGATGGCTTGGCGGCGACGCGCCTGCTCCTCCTTGCGCGCCGCCTTCATCTCGGCCTCGGCCTCGTCGCGCGCCTTCCGGCTGCTATTTTGTGACATCTTGATGTAGGGCTGTCCCTTATTATGGACGTTTTTTACCCCACCTTTCATTCCTCGCCGAAACTTTCCACCTTGGCGTGCCTTCCCACAAACGCCTAGAGCATGGTCTTTTAGTGTCCGTGATGGTTTAACTACACCGCCTTAGAATAATCTTCAGATTATTTTATATTGGTAATTCTTAAAAAAATAATAATCGCGCTCGAATAATTCTGGGTGATGTTTTTTTTTACAACTTTGTGATTCTCCCATTTTCTTATGTCACGCTTAATTCGTCACATTATTGAAATCTATACTTATCTTCATGTAATTAACTCACTCATCTAAGAATCCTATAAGGGTCCAATAGTGAAACTCTCTTTATTAACATACATTACAGGTCGCAAGGATTCTCCCTATATGATTTTCTGGCGCGCTCGGGTATTGGGCAAAATCCACTCTTGAGCTCCTTACTATCGGCAATTCTCTTTAATTGATAGTACATAAGTCACTATACGGGTTAACAGTCATATAGTTTAATATTCGCTACAAGACTAACAAAGACTTCAAATTATTGGATTCACATAATCGCTTTACTTCAGAGATCTGTATCTGGAACTTTACTTATTAATTTGTTCGCGCTCACTGGTGAGTCATTATCGATACGTAAATTATTCTTCAATTCTACATTCAACTTTTCCAATTGATGAAGATTTCTGAATTGAAATCTAGATTACATCGAACAGTTCGAATGTAAAATGGTTTCTCTTGTTTGAATAAAACTGACTTCTACTTCTTGATAGAAATTGATAATTATAACTTTCTTTCAAGAAAGATTTTCTCGATCTTAATCAATTGATTCCTTGGAATTTCTGAATAATATAACTGAATTTAGTGTATGTATTCTAGATTTTAATTAGAGGTAGCGCCATGCTTGTATCCAAATTTGGCCGGCGCGTCCGAGTATCAGTACGTCTTTCTTACATAAGATCGACGTGAAGTGGCGGCAATGCTGACACATCAAGAGATATTATTGTTGTCGCGTTTCAATCGGTTTGTAAGACTTCCCGATGGCCTAAACTTGTCATTAAAGGCCGGAAACGCATCTGCTAGGCTCCTTCGCGTGCAGATGTACATGTGCGTCAGTAGGCAGGAAAGATCCTAACAATAAAATCATATATATTAAAATCACATAAAAAAAAGTGACATAAAGGGCCGCATTACATCTATAAAATTGTTCTATTAATGTCATGACAAAGAAAATAATGATAACACAGGCATTAAGTTGTCTACCTTAGGAATAGACCGTGTGTAATATAGTCCTGTATATATTTATTTATTTACTACATATCAGATACGGAACCCTTCTATATAAGCTTTTCTTGACATGCTCTTGGTCGGTTTTAAGTCTAAAGTGAGTTAATGATACAGGCAGCATCGTTTCAATGTCCTCTATAAGTGACTTATATCGATCAAGTCGGAGCCTTACACAGCTCAGTGTTTGTACATTTTTGTCCTTGAAGACTACAAAGTACTACAAAACTTTGCGAAGCGACACAAAGTCGCCGGCAACACTACATGATCATTGAAATGACCATACAAATGAAGCTATTTCTGACTCCGGCATCAGAATTAATTCGAAACCTCTATCCTACACTGAGATACATCTTTGCCTTTTTAAGTAAAATAATTTTTTTTTTAAAGACAAACAAATAATAAAACATCATTAAAATAGATAACATTTCGTTATCATCAATCACTTCATTAACTATAATTAAAATACATAATTTGTTACTACAGTATCGTTTTTATCGAATTATAAACGGGAAAGTTGTAAATGACAAAAAGTTTTTGCAATTTTCCAAAAATCACCTTTTTTTAGTTAGGTCAGTTTACCGCTAAGCATGCGAGACGGTCAATGATGTACGCTTTTTATTACGTAATTGCAAACGCTGGTGCATCATAATTCCTAAGATATGAAGGTGTTAAAATAATATGAGCGATTTACTTACAGCTTATTTGTTACGCAAAAAAAGAAGACAACATTACTTTCCACAATGGCCGACAAAACTTAAATATATTGACATAAAGGTAGTATTTCCTTTTTTTTTCTTTTTTTTTAAAAATTTTATGTATGTATAAACTTTTTAGGTATGTCTAATATTCCTTTTTTCCCCTCGTACTAAGCTTAAATTAAAAGCTTGTGTTAGGAGTGGGTGCGACAATACCCCAACGGCGGTGGGGTTTGAACCGGGTATTGTGAACTCAAATTCAACCAGGCATTGTAAACCAATGATCATAACGGACTTGCGTGTTTGCGTCTACACTCTGTTTCCGGGTTTTAAACTAGAAACTCGGAGAAATCCCATATACATATGAGTATGGCAGTAGGCTTCATTAAAATTACTTATTACCTTAAATTAATTATTATTACTATTTTTTTTGATAAAAATCAAGTGTCGAGAATGTAGAGAAGGGCGTGACTTTTAAGAAATGGGTAACAATTTGTGCTGATTCTTATGACAATTTATCGTTATCTTGTCTACACAGCGATTAGTTGAAGATTTATACAATCGGGCCATTTTCGTACATTTGTAAATACTTTTCGGTTTTTCGATTAAAGTGCCCTTAATGTTAATCTTTTTCTCTTCTCGGTGTGTTGAAGTTGTGTTTCTTATTTTTCCTAAATTGATATAATTGATAAATTAAAGCAATAACTTTATTTCCCAATTTCTTGCTTTTCTAGCTCATCCTCAACCTTGTGTAGTGTTCGTTTATGAGCACAAGAACAAAGTGTCTTTCCCTTAAGTTATTAGATGCAATAAGATTTTGTTATTGGACACATTCGTAGAGTCATCAAATAACATATTAGCATCAATAAGGATTAAGTTACTTATTAGCTATAAAGCTAGATTATAATTTTATAAAGAAATGCACGATAGGTACCTATATCGTGCATTTCGTGAATTAAAAAAAATCGTCAACCCAATTCTGCACATTTTCTGGATCCGGCTCGAAGAACCAAAAAGACTGTCAGTAAGATTTTTCGCTTTGACAAAAAACCGAAAAGTATTGACAAATGCACAAAAAAGGCCTGTTTGCGCACAGAAGGTATGTATGGATAGTAGCAATTACCCTGTCGGTTTGTGTGGCGACGTTGCAGGTGTCGTCCACGCGCGGCTCGTGGCTCTCCGCCATCCGCAGCATCTGCTGCTGCAGCACCCGCACTAGACGGTCGCGTTCCTCTAGTTGACCCTGCAATGCAAGATGAAGGTTCCATTCAAATAATAGTTCTTATAATAACTTAGTATGCATGAGAAGCTAAAATACTTTGCTTTAATCCGCGAATGAATACGAGGGAAATAAATCTCATATTCCCATATGCTCTGTGAATTGTAAACATGCCTGAAACAATATTAATTACATTGCTATTTTTATGGAACAAAAAATCCATCCAGCGGCGGCGGCGAATTCTTTGTCCATTATGTGAATATTACGTCTCCTCTATATCTACCTATTGTTAACAGCGGAGGAATTAATGTCAATTTGCGTGGTATTATTTCGTAATAGGTATTCGAAGGGCCTGTCTCATCGTCCGCTGCTAAACTGCCTGTCAATAAACTGTCTAATAAACAGCGCATTATAAGATAACAGAATAATGAAAGTTTCGATATCTAAAAATAATTTAAATTACGGTTAAACATTTTACGGCTATGACTAATCCTAGTCTGACGAAACGAAATCTGAACTAATAAAATGTCAACTTCGAAGAAATTATTTTAGGTGACAAAATTTTATAGTTAATTTGGACTATTTTGAGACGTATTTGATGATACCGTGATACGGACAAGTCCTTTACTAAGGCGTTGATGACGAATTGGCGGCTTTTGGAGAAGGGACTGAGTTATTCGGAAGTAAATCCGTGATAAATATCATGTCTTCCTAATGAAATCATTAAAGTGTCTCATAAAATAAAATATTCAGGATTATTAAACACGTCTTTATACCACAGCCATAAAGCTAATATCTCGTAGATGTTTATCAACAGAGCGGCCGAGGTCCGTTTAATATTCGTCCATAGCGCGGCGGCTTGCACGCGACAGCTCTACCCGTTCTCTACCCGCCGCCGCTCGCTACGCCACTAAAAACACCATATTTTATTGTCAAGATGATATATTTGTCAAAGGCCGTACGAATAATTGCGCAGCTTTTTTTTTAAACTGTAATCTAAAGTGGTTGTTTTTCAAGTCGGTGGGTTTTTTTTTGCGCAATGTTGCGAAATCGATTTTTGCTTTTGCGTAATATTGCTACTTAAGACACGTCGCGTACCTATGTTGTTGTTTTTTTTTTAATTAAAAGTTTCTTTAGCGCCGTTGTGATTGAAATAAAATGAAATGAAAAAGCTACAGTAAAAATATACAAATACAATTATTGAACTTAAAGTGAGAGAGAATGACTTAGATATGCATTCTATTTCTTCTCGATTTAGTTCAAAAATCTTAAACACTTTTCTAGGTGCTATATTTAATTATCTAAAATGACACTTTTCATTTATTTTGACGTACCAACAGCTTTTGATAAATTATTATAGTTGTACATTACATAATCTATGTATTAAAAAATCTCTAACGAGCACGTACATCGTTGAAATACTTAATTGTAGACAATAATTTAAAGTTAGAACTTAAAATAAAAACAGTATAATATTCGATATAAAGTTATCTATATTCAAAACCACATATTAAATATTAAAAACATAAAAAAGAGAAATTGAAGTCTATTATTTAAAAAAAAGACATTAGAGGAAAACGTCTCCGAAATAATAAAAGATAAAAGAACTTGACTCAAAAAAGCCAATCATCTATAAGTGACATTCATAATTATATATTTAAATATAAATAATTTCCCTGTGTCTTTCTCGACACAAGGTCGTTTCCGATCAGGCATCTGCAAAGTGGAGGTTTGAGTACAAAGATCATGTGTTATGATGAGATGACGTCACGTATAATCTTATCTAACATGATTAAACTATTGTTTATAAGCAAACAGTATACGATCAAAATTTCGAATAAATAATATTAAAATAATGTCTCGAGAAGGATCCCAAGATACTCTATAAGCAAGACCTTTAATCTAAATCGCTCGAGGGCCAATGTAGGGAGATATGCTACTATAAACAGATAAATGGAGACCTATAACGTACTGGCATGTAAAGGTGATATCGATATTCTCTCCTGTAGTAATTAATAAAAACTATTTGATTTTATCTCGTAATCTCTGCTTGCTTGTCATTCTAAAAATTGTTGTATACACCTGTAGTGGCGCGTCATATTGAACTATTTTGTACACCTTTCAAATATTGTATTGTATATGACGATGTCGATGGTGTGTCTTTTAATAAAATAAATAAAATAAACCTTTAAACGACCTTATCAGACAGAGAATATGCGAAGCCGCATAAATATTACTTACCAAATTTGGTCAGACTAGAGAAAATACTATGAGGAGGTCGTGGCCTAATCAGTGGTCGGCATTTGAGTCGATCGCTAAGTTAAGTTGCTCTGGCTGCGACCGGAACAGCCAATATAGGCTGGTTGCACAATTCGCTTAAGACCGAAGCGATCAAATTGAATTCACGTAAACATCTTCAAGAAAAACTCAACGATCCCCACTACTTACGCTACTTTACGAGCTTTTTTAAAAAACGACCGCCCTAAAACCTGCTATCTCACTCTGTCTTGTTACAATAAAAGGGAAGTGGAATATTGCCGTCTCTTTCGGAGGTTTACAGCCCGCCAAGCAGGCGAGGCAATCTATCACGCAAAGTTTATTCGTTTGAGGAACGCTTTGCGGTGAGACGAGTCGGTGTTCGCGCGTCGTGGAAATTTATGTGTTCGAAATTCAAATGGAGCCCAAATTGAAGAGTTTCAAAGACAATGTTATGTTGCAAGACTGTGAGAAGACTAATTTGAATTTGACAACGCCGTTCTCTATCAACGACATACTCACCAAAGAGAACGAGGCGAAGTGCGATTTTGAAAATGGAATGTTTTGCTCGAACGCGTTTGGCGCGAAGATTAACTTTTTTAATCAGCCGGCCAGCTATAGCAAGGACGATGATTATACGAAAAAGGAGGTTTTGGAAAAGAGTATGAAATACTATGATGACTGTAATAGTTTTCGTGATTACTCCAATGATGGTGCTTTGGATATGTCGAGGAAGAATAGTTTTGCGGTCACAGAATTATCGGGTAAGTTTTTTTTTTATATTCTCTAAATATAAGTATATATTTAAGTGCGGTTTTAAAGAAATGTTAGAGTTTATTCTATTATGTATTTGATTATTACCTGAAACAAGTTGTTTTAGGTATTATCGATTTAACTAGGATTTACGCATTCAATTCAAAATTTAATTTTTAAAACGGTCAATTTATTATTATTTTTTTAAGTAGCTCTGATATTCCTGTTTGCCCTCAAACTAAGTGTAATCTTTTGGTACGAATAGGTGTTTTGTATCTTTGTGCGATAGGGTCTTGGACTGGGTTCCATAATGATTGAAGACCACCCTTTCCAAAATTAAGTTATTGTGGCTTCTTAGTATATGATCAGTGACACAATTTCAAAAATACCTATGCTTACTGTTGAAAATTAAAGCTTGAATTAACTTGGATTAAGTTTATTTGCGTTGCCGGCCTTTAATGACGAGTTTAGGCCTCCGGAAAGTCTCACAAACCGAACGAAACGCGACAACAACACCAACACTTGAGAACAGAAGAGACTAAAGAACGACGATTGATTTTTATAAATATAGACTCTAACGTTGCGAAGTGGCACGTTCACTTATTCTTTACTCATAATTGCTTTCCGGGTGGATATTTCGCGTGATTGGCACATTTGTGCCGGAATGCGAAAATTCCTGTGTTTATATAAAAGTGACCTTGGCACTGGCTCTACGATTTCAACTTTATAGACACGTGGGCACGGCTGCTGATTGTGATGAGTCTAACAATTTACTTCCTCGTTAAATTACGGTATTGAGTCATTTTTATATGCAGCATTATTGGCTATCAGATTAAACTCGCTAAGAGATCGATAATACTTCAGGAAGTAGAACTCTGTATTGTGTCTATATCATAAACTATCTATCAATGAAAAGTTTATCCAAACCGGTATAGCAATTTTCTATGAAACCAATTTTAATGGTTGCATTTGTAATAGGTAGCATAAATATGTCATGTGGATTTAATATAATAATATTATTTCGACATGACAAACAGATGCATCAAGTTTATTTACTTGTGTACTAGCGAATCCGGCAGATGTTCTCTTGCCTTAATTATGGCTCATCTGCTACCAGCCAATTAACGAATCTCCTTCGTGTCTTTTCCATAAAAGGTGACATTGGCTGAAAGTTTAAGGAATGATAATTTTATATACCACGTCGGTCAAAAGTTTATTTCTCTGAAATAAAGGGAATGTAAAAAATCAAACAGAATTTAAAACGGTCCAGTGGTTTAGAGTTTTAGGGAGACTAAAGAAGAACGGTTGATCTTTATTCAGGGCAACCTCGAATTAACAAATCGGAGGGGAACAAGAAAATATTCGTTATATCAAGTAATTCGTTGAACTGAGGTTTTTTATGTTGAGCTTAGGTTGGTCTAAAATTCGTTATAAAGAGGTAAAAGAATAGTTTTACGAACAAAAGCGTGCCGAAACATGTCGCGACATGAATCACATACTATAAGATTAAGAGTTATATATTGGTGGGAACTTTATATAAAGGTTTTTCGATCGCTAAGTTAAGTTGCTCTGGCTGCGACCGGGTGATAGATGGGTGACCCGTTCTAGCACTGGTTTATATTTGGTATCTGACTGTTTCGGAAGGCACGTAAAACTGTGGGACCCGATTAATGGCACTTTGTCATATTACTCGTAAGGTTGTAGAGATCGTGGGGGTTCCGAGCATGACGTCAGATTGCAATCGGTCATCTGAACTCGCCCCACAGCCAAATCCTCTGCAATCTAAGCGGATCCTGGTACTTAACCGGGGTAACGCTAGGAAGTAGTAGTATATACATATATATAGTAGTTTCAATAACTGGTGTCATACCCAAAACCTTACACACCAGTTTAAATATTCTTAATTTAAATATATATACGTTTATTAAAATTCAAACAGCAGTTATATTGAATACTTGCCGGATAGTCCGCAAATTTTTATCACTTAATAGCAATGCATATTGCATTCTGGACCTAATAAATTACAAAATACTTTTATGACATTAAATTGATAAAGGCAATTTCTTGGCTTATGACCGTAATTGTCATCTAACCACCAGCTCTAGAGCTGAGCATAAAAGATAAAAATCAAAAATGATTTATATTCGGTAGGGTACTCTGAAAAAAAAAACCACTCTAATAACCAGGCGAGTGCGAGTCATACTCGCGCACTAAGGGTTCCGTACCATCACGTGTTAATTTAGTAGAATATTTTATGATTTATACATAAGATTTCAGTACGAAAAAATAACTCAACAAGGCAAGTGTGAGTCATACTCGCGCACTAAGGGTTTCGTAGCATCACGTGTTACTTTAACA
Source organism: Charaxes varanes (assembly GCA_024363005.1). Taxonomy (NCBI): domain Eukaryota; kingdom Metazoa; phylum Arthropoda; class Insecta; order Lepidoptera; family Nymphalidae; genus Charaxes; species Charaxes varanes. The sequence continues at coordinate 161,925 of JANCMC010004801.1, read as the reverse complement.
GGTTTCTTTTTCGGTACTTTTCATAAGATTTCTTTTAATTAGACAAAATCACCCGCATTTTTTATGATGTAACTGACGGTTTTCGGAACTTTTTTATTCTTGTACTTCTAGATATAGCTTATTGCCAAATTTCGTGATTCTAGGCCAACGGGAAATACCCTACAGGATTTGGTTTCCTTTAAAAACGTGACATAAGCGGTATATCTTTTGATTATGTACATTAAGAGATTTGATTTTATACAGCTACAATACACCGCAGACGTCAGTATTTGGTATTAATTTCAACTTTATAGCTATAAGTGTTACCAAGAAAAAGGGTCTTAACAGAAAGACGGACAGACGACAACGAAGCGATTCAATATAGGTTCCGTTTTTCCGTATAGATACGAAACCCTAAAATAACAAAAAATAAAAAGAAAATCATGTATCCTACAGAAGAGACAGTCATGCTCATCTCCGGGAGCTGTTTTTCAGTCTAATAATATAATTAAAATAATGTTATAACTTAAGTGCAATACAATTGCAATCTGACTGGCCCGTTGGCGCAGTAGGTGACCTTGCCTTCTGCTCCGGGGTAGTGGGTTCGATTCCCGCCTCGAATCTGGGTGTGTTATCTATATGTATGTGTTTATATATTTACAAAAAAAAATATTTGTGTATAACACGCGGCTGTTACCTATAACACAGGCATTGGGTGGTCTACCTTAGGAACAGACGTCCGTGTGTCATATAGTCCTATATATTTATATTTATTTTAATTATATTAAAGCGTAATACGGTTATTATTATTGTGTCTAAAAAAATATAACAATTATCCTGATTTAAAAATGTTATCTAAATTCCCTAAAATCGTCTCTCTGTGACCGTACGAAATATAACAAACTAGTTGGGCCCGCGAGTTCGTCCGCCTAAAATTAGGTCAAAAATTTTAGCATGATGATATATTATAGCTTATAGCCTTCCTCGGTAAATGGGCTATCTAACATTGAAATCATTTTTCAAATCGGACCAGTTGTTCCTGAGACCAGCGCGCTCAAGCAAACAAACAAACTTTTCAGCTTTATATATCCCATTCAATCTTTGTAACTTCGTTTTAGTGAATATAACAAAATTGAATTTGAAAAATTTGGAAAAGCCTCTATTGAATTCGAAAAATTCATAAGGTCCAATACAATGTGGAAACCCTATTTCAGGAAGCTGGGCGTTGATTAATTAATTTACCATCTTCACCGCAGCCGCGTTCGATATTACACTGCAAGTTATTTCTATCGACATTATAGTGTTCTATTTGGAATAGTGCTACTCCACACTTGCTACATGCCTTCCGAAACACGGAGGAGGTCGGTTATCAAATATACCCATCTATCACCCGGTGGGAGCAATAGCAACTTAACCTAGCGATCGCCTCAAATGACGACCACTGAGTAGGTCACTGATTATTACACACAAATTCGAATAACATTCTTCTAGATGTGTCAGAGTTTGGTTCAGCCAGAATTCTATTAAAAAGCCAATATCTATTTATATTACATAGTTGTATAAAACCTTTTCTTAAATTATTATCCTGATTAAATTCCACTAATAGGTGTTACAGCTCTTCTACTACCCCAAAATTGTGGTAAATAAAATAACTAATCTATTACCTATAAAAACCGGAGTTCCGTCAGAGTTGACAGTGGAAACAATAAAGAAACGGGGGAATGTTGGCAGAATTGACTCCCGTGCCACGGGCGGTGACTCGCAAAAATGGTGACCAATTAAGAATAAATTCAGCCATCTGCTTGCTAGTGATGTACACACTATCGTAGTATTTTTTTTTATATTTCAAAGGGTTCAGGGATTATCGACGCTAATGAACCAAGTCAGCCTTTAAGGAGGGGTTTGGGTCATAGGAAACTCTGACAAATAAAACGAAACGCGATAATAATACCATACTAGACGTTGGCGCCACTTTACGCGGATCGTGTGTGAGAAGGATGTACTGGTACCCGGACGCGCCAGCCGTATTCGGTTGCAGACCAAAAGGACTACAAGCGCTGCGTCTAATTAATAATACAGATTTAAATTCTATGACGTCATAAATATAATTTTATGGCTAATTAAATATATAGGACAATTGTACACATGTTGAGCAGTGGCTCAACTCAGCCAATAAACTGACCTCCTGCTCAACAGTAATGTAACGTAAATGAAACATTAACCTTCGTTTTACTGTAAAATGATCCATGTTTACACACTTGCATATATTTTACACGGTAAAATGATGTGTATATTATGTCTATGAGCCTTATTGATGCATGGCCGCACGCGACTATTAAATCAACCACCAGCTCGATTAGCAGCGGTGATGATGGTGGATGAGATGCTCAGCCAGTTCATGGATATTTGCTCCAATGTACAGTAAATTAAACATTAAAACGCGTTACTGTAAAACGACCCACGTTTATAGACACGCATAAATTTACATGGCAAAATGATACAAAACTCTCTTTGAGCATTTTCGAAACGTGGCCATTCAATCAACGAGTAGCCCGATGATTGTCAGTCAACTCAGCCAATTGATTAATACCTAATGCAATCTGCCTTAAATTAAATATAAAAACTTTTTTTTTTAAAGTTTTTATGTTTAATTTAAAGATTCGCATAAATTTACATGACAGAATGATATGAAAATGTTTATGAGAATTATCGATGCATGGCTGCATTTAAACGCCTATTTTAATTTGACTGTTATAGTTATTAAATGTACCTGAAATTAAGTATCAAAACGTTCTACTGTAAAACGAGCCATGTTTACAGTCTGGGATGAATTTACATCGCAAAATGGTATGAAAATATAATATAAGCAATGAGCGTTATCGGTGTATGGCTGCATTTAAACGCCTATTTTAATTTGACCGTTATAATTGTTAAATGTACCTGAAATTAAGTATCAAAACGTGCTTCTGTAAAATGAGCCATGTTTACAGACTGGGATGAATTTACATCGCAAAATGATATGAAAATATAATATAAGCAATGAGCGTTATCGGTGTATGGCTGCATTTAAACGCCTATTTTAATTTGACCGTTATAATTGTTAAATGTACCTGAAATTAAGTATCAAAACGTGCTTCTGTAAAATGAGCCATGTTTACAGACTGGGATGAATTTACATCGCAAAATGGTATGAAAATGTAATATGAGCTATGAACATTATCGATGCATGGCCGCACGCGACTATTCAATCAACGTGCAGCCCGATGAGCAGTCGGTCAACTCAGCCAATTAACTGACATCCGCTCCAATAGTAAACTTTGTACAATATTTACTTCGTTTTTTTATTCGTGAATAACGACACAGGGATTTATGAATTTTATTTTTTTCTCCTTTTCGTACGCGAAAAGCGAAAGCGTAAGGTTCAGAATTAAGTTTCCTTTTGAGGTTCAAATGGAAAATTAGTAGATCTATTTTTATAATTTAGACAAACATTAACAGTAACACAACTTAGTTATATACCTATATACATATATCGGTAGCATACGTTTCGTACTGAATTTCAGATTCAATACTCATAATATGGATGGGGCGAATGCAAAAAAAAACTGAAAGTTGGGACTTGGGGAAAATGCTGTCTTAGAAAAAAGGTTCCAATTTATTTAGAACCTTCTTCGTCCTTTAGAAAGCTGTGTTAAGAGAAGGTTCCAACTTATTCAAAACCTCGTCGTTTTTTGAAGTCGGTGAAAAGCAAGTAGCCAAAATAGGACAGCGGCCCTATAGCCCAATTTTGGCTACTTTGGATGGATGTTTTTAGATACGAAAAACTGTGAATGGTATTTCATTTTAATTTTGTAAAGCATATATTCATATTCATTCACGAATCGAAAGCTTTATGTACCATTTTATAAAAATTGCGCGGACATAGGAGTATGAAACTTGGCATAAATATAGCTCATATAGGGGAAGGTGTGCGAATGCTAGTATTTTTTTTATAATATGCAATATTAATATATTAAATTATTAAAAATAAAACCACACGCACACAGATGCCAGTTGATTTACGTGACACACACATGTATCGGAATGATGTCAAAGCATAATCGTGACAACCGCGTTATATCAATTGTCAAAATTTATTTTTCAGTGAATAGAACGATATATGTCGTTGCAAGCAAAAACGTTTGTGGGCGAATTTCGACCAGCCGGGGATCTCTAGTATTAGGAATAATTTGTGTCGCAAACTATTTTCGTCACCAGTCCAGTTAAGCTTTTTTATGGCTCCGTAGTACTCCAGGAACACTTACATATTTTTACCTCTTTCTTACATAAGATTGGCGTGAAGTGGCGGCAATGCTGTCACGTCATGTGATGGTATTGATGTCGCCTTTCGTTCGGCTTGTAAGACTCTCTGGTGGCCTAAACTCGTCATTAAGGGCCGGCAACGTATCTGCTTGCCTTCTGGTCGTGCAGATGTCCATGAGCGTCAATATGCACTTAGCGGCCTGCTGCCTGCTCGTTTGCCCCTTGTAACATAAAAAAAAACCTTTATATTGTTTTACTCCCTCTCTTTCCCTTACACCTGTCTTTCAAATTAGAGGTACCGTTATGCTTGTAGCCGAATAGAGTCGGCGCGTCCGGGTACATAAAAAAATATAAACTGTTTCATTCTAACAAAGGTTAGGATCAAATATTAAATAGATTGTTCCCAATAAAAGTTAGCCTGGTTGCCATGACAAGGCATAATACTAAATCCAGTTAAGCTTCTTCAACTTTATGCTCAAAGGGTAAAACTGGAGGGCCATAACTTTTGTATATTGTTCCGATATCTATCTTTTCAGGATGGTGAACGAATAAATCGCATTACAGTCTGTCGATTTAATAAAGATAAAAGTTTCAGAAGTGCTTGCGAATAATCGTAAAAAAATCCGGTACCCTTCGATTTACGTAGAGGCAATAACTGAATTCTGACTTTATTTTATGGATCACAAATAGAGGTAAACTTGGTTTCGTGAAACATGTTAATAACGTAAATGTTTATATAACGACGAGTCGAATGCTATACTGTATGGAATTGAAATTGATATGTTATTTCTTTTTATACAATTTCAATGTGATTTTTGTTCAATCAGTTTATTCAGAGATTTGTTTATCTAACGTTGTGGTGTAACCAAATATATACGCCGTCAAATTTTGTTCATTTTTTTAGTTCTAATAAATCTTAGTTTTATACAGAAATCCTAAATATTTTGTTAATAATGTGTACGGATATTTTTTTTTAAAGAATATTAGGACTACTTTTTAGTTATGTCTAATATTCCCTTTTCCCCCTCCTACTAAGCTTAAATTAAAAGCTTGTATTAGAAGTGGGCGCGACAACACCCCAACGGCGGTGTGGTTTGAACCGGGCTATTCCACAGATCGTCGTAAAATAATGCATAAACAAGGTCAAGGGTACATGGCACAGAGTACCTTTTATTGAAAAACAAAGGGACAAAATAAATTTATATCTCAGTTATAGTCATATGTATATTATATTATGTATTAAGCTATGACTTGATATGAACAAATAAAAGTGGCCAAAAACGTGTCAAGACACGCTTATATAGAAGGATCTGATACGCTATAAAGGTGTATGTTAAATAGCTTCAAAAGTTGTTGTCTTATTTTGTTCAGAATAATTTTCATAATGAGTTTTTAGCATGTTCTATCAACATGGAAAATTTCAAGTCACTACATCTAATAGTTTGGAAATGCTAGGGGGGAGCAACTTACGGGCAGACAGACGGACGGACGGAGGGACAGAGCGAAATTATAAGGGTTCCCTGTAGTACAACGGAACCCTTATAATTGAAGAACATTTTTAGTTTACTATGTAATGTTTAAAATATAATATAATGTCATTAAAAATGAATGAATGATTATTTCTTGAATGAAGAATAAAATATAAATTATTCTATTTAAAATGTGTTTTGGTTTCCTATAAGGTATGCCAACAAAGTTGCAATCGTTCAGTAAAATCAGGTGTAATAGTAAATTAGAAATTCATATAAATGGATAACAATACAATTATTTATGTGCTTAGATAAAATAGTTACATTTGTATTGCCACAGCCAGATAAACAATGCTTGATTTTTGCAACTAAATACTTATAGTAAAGGAGTTGACGTTCATTTTACTTGTTACAATAATCATCATCATCATTGTCGTCATCGTCATCTTCATCATCGACATATTCCATTCCTGGACAAGGTTCTCTCCCAATGGGCATAATTTCACCCTGTCTTCTTCTGATATATAATACTCAATCGACGGCATTTAATGCTAACTTTCGTCAACTTATAGACCATAAAGATGAAATAACGAGTTAATTTACTCCGTAAATCTCTACAGTCTTTGCGTTTCTTATCCTAGGGTACTAATATATAATTATCGTTTATATCTTTTCCAATTTATATATGTATAGCTTTGAGATAAAGGTATTAAATATAAGTGTTTCTAAATTGTTCACATATATTGACCGAATTCTCACTATGATTATAAATTTGAAAGTAACTCTATTACATTTTCTCGCCTAAACCGCTAAACCAATTTTGATGAATATCAGTGTAGAGGTAGATTGAATGTTTGAGCAGGACATAGGTCACTTTTTGTCGCGAAAATTAATTGAAATGGGGGTTGAAATTTTGAATAAAAGCTAGTGAAAAATATGTCGAACGAGTGCGATTCGGAATCGCGCACTTAGGTTTTTGTACCGTCACGTAACGTACCATCACGCTTGTTCTTCCAGACGTATGTATGTAATTTCTAGCCAAATCATGACTAGGTAAACATGAAGTATCCATTTTGCTTTGAATTCCTTTGCGAATGTACTACTATGAGAAATAATACAATGGCTAACCTCAGTATTTGGTATGAATTTCAACTTAATACGTCTACGCGTGCCCGAGAAAAAGTATCTTGACTGACAGAAGGACTACGAAGTGACCTTACAAGGATTCCTTTTTTTCCTTTAAAGGTACGGAACCCTAATAATCGTCTGATCATTAATATAACAGAATAATTGATTGATTGAGATCATTTATTCACGCCATGAAGTCTGTAAATAGATTGTTGGCTTTGTATATTTTTTTCAGGCATTCAGTGTACCATTGAGGGTTGGGTTACAATTTAATGGGGCAATTGATAACGTGTGTGAAGTATGCTCAGTTTGATTAATGGTCTAAAGGTTTATTTCAGCTGTGGAGGGTTCATAACAGGTTGAGGGTTTGTGTTCCAAATATCTCTAAGGCAATTTACTCTTAGTAAAATATTATCTCGTATTATTTTTTAACAGATCCAACCACTAGTTGCTGTGGCTGAGTGATTTAGGAAGAATTTAAAAGGTGAAATTTAAAAAGGCCATTAATCATAATGAAAACTGTCCTATCTCTCAAGTTGGTCCAAATCCTATTAATAGTATAAGTGCGAAAGTTTATACACATGGATGTATGAATGTATGTATGTTTGAAGCTCTTTCACGGAAAAAGTAGTGAATGGATTTTAATAAACCTTTAAATAATATAGATTATACATCAGAATAACACATATAGACTATAAATTATAAAGATATTGTGTGATTCATCAACACCGCGGCCAAGCACAGCACTGCACTCATTTACTGTTGTGCCTGAACGCACGTTTCGAACTCGAAGATTTATCAGATTGCCTAGCAGAAACTTTTTAAGCCTGAGTGAGCCCACGAGTCGCATTTACTTAGGATGAAAATGTTCTTGCTAGGCCCACACGCAGCAAGTCTTAATCGAGTCACGCTTTTAATCAATGATAATGCAACCCTCGTCAACGCTAAGGGTCTGCTGTTGGCCTAGCACGAGTTTTGTCATCCTAAGTAAAGTTGATTCGTCGACTTACTTCGGTTCTAAAAGTTCGTGCAAGGCCCTCAGGAGATAGACTCTACTATGACCTTTCTGATCTTCACTTCAATTTGTTTGTATAGCATATAGATGACATGTATAAATAAATTATTTAAAAGTAAAAAGAAAACCGCCTTCAAAAATCGTCAAGGAACTAAAAGCAAATAAATAATTAGTACCTTCATACGATTTAGTAGACACCTACTAAAGTGTTGAAGTCGGTACCAAGACTAATAGGATCCACGCTATACCGATAGCATTACTTAAAATAAACTCGTGAATACAAATAATTTAAATTTGTTCTGCGCTGCATCACTTTTTCTAATAAACAACATATCCGCCAGTGATGTCCTCTATAGACTCACCTCCTAGGGCTTCACCCTAACTACCTACCTAATTACTATAACCACTGTAGTTATTCCTATTACATACAGAAGTTTTAATTCAAAACAATGTTGAACTACTTTGAACAATATAAATTCTCTCGAAATCAATATGGTAACAGTCTAGACATTACAAATAGTAAACTAGTCATGCGTAACATTAACTACAACAAACTAAATTTCTCATTGGCAAATTACAATAGAAGATTATACAATTTTTCAACGAAATCCAATAATCAATTAGTAAAACAATATTATTTTTGAATGAGTATATTAAGTATTAACGTAATATATTAAATCACGGTTAATATTTTAGGAATCTAATGTATAATGTACAGGATCAAAAGGTTTTACATCATCATCGTACCACAGCCTTTTAGCTCCCATTGCTGGGTATAGGCCTCTTCCCATTGCTACCACTCTTTACGGTGGGTAACACTTCCCAATCAAGTGTTTTCAAATAATTTTTCACCGAAACCGCTACATGCGTACGAGCATTATCGTGTAGGAGTATAACCTCGTCGTGTCTGGAGTAGTAGTGAGGGCGTTTCCTTTAGAGCTCGGCTCAATCTCATCAACTGACTTCGGTAGAGAGTTCCAGTGATTGCTTCGGTCGGTTTAAGCAACTCGTAGTATACAACGCCCAGCTGATCCCTCTAAATACACAGAATAAGTTTTTGTCCTTGAATATTCAGTTTGGTAGTCGAGGTTGATGCGAGCCCAGATAGTCTCCATGATTTTCTTTTTTCTTGGATTATCGCAACGTATCCACTTTAAGTCATCAATTATGATTCGATGTAAAAACGTTTTTTGCCTGGCATCAGTGAAATGGTGATAGCATTCACTCACGTATAATCGGCGTTGATTATCTCTCGGCTTTAATTCATATGGAACATAATTTCATTGTTTATGAATGTTCACAAACAAGAAAATTAGGTTCTATCGTTTAAAATTGTTAGATTAGCTAACAATTTTAAATGATTTTTAACGATATCGGACTGTTTACTGAGTGACTCCTAGTGTAAGCGCAAGTAACTCTTGTGTTTGAGCTGAATCTTGCTCTAATTCTGCGTCCTCGTAAATCTTTGGTCTTCCACTACGATCTTTGTCTTCCATGTCAAAATCACCGTTTTGAAACTTTTAAAACCACTGACGACACGTTGTCTCACTCAAAGCAGCATCATTATATTATGCTTCTACGAGCAATCGATGCGCCTCAAGCGCAGATTTTTTTTTAATGAAAAAATTAAATAGACCCACCTCGCATTATTAAGAAATTATGAGAAATCCGTTTGGATGCCTCTAATTTTTTTTTTCAATAAATATGAAGGCTTTTATGTTCAAATATTTATTTAAAGCTCGTAGCTTTTTTTTTATATAACAAGGGGCAATCGAGCAGGCGGTTCACCTAAGTGTCTAGCGACGCCCATGGACAACTGCAACACCAGAGGGCTCGGAGATGCGTTGCCGGCCTTTGAGAAATGAGTATGTTCTTTTCTTGAAGGTCCCTAAGTCGTATCCGTTCGGAAATACCGAGGGGTCTGTGGTCTCGGGTGTTCCCTGCCCTATACAATTTGTTGCGCCCGGAGGAAGGTGGGGGGAGAAAAAAAAAAAAAAATCAAGGGGGGTGGGGGGCCGGGGGGGGGGGGGGGGGGGGCTCCCTTTAAGAAGTCAGTTAAAAAAGAGAAAATTATCATATCAAACTTTCAGTGGATAGTATACCTTCTCAGAAAGAGAGGTAAATAAACAGACCGACACAAAGGGCTTTATCCAGCCCGTTATCTCTAATTTGGAAGTTCTCGGCTTTGTGGATAAATTTTATTTACACCTAAATCATTATTAACGTCCTGCGGCCCCGCGAATGCCAGTTTATACGTCACTTTGAAAACTTTTCAATTTTATTACCTACGAAAATAATTAGGTTTCCCGAGTAAATTCCGGTACGGTTTATGTAATTATAATTATTTCTAGTCATACTGTTTAATTCATTTTTGAGCTGATATCTGAATATAAATTAAGACAAGACAAGATGAGACGAGAAGAGACCAGACGAGACGAGACCAAACGAAACGAGACAAGATAAGATAAGGTGAAATAAGATGAGATGAGAAGATAATACTTTATTTGAACGAAACAAGGTATAGTCGACCAAGAAAGTGCTTTACCATTTTGAATGACAGTTCCTACTTAAAGTGCCTATTACGTGCAAACTATTGATGACTAATTGACGTGCAAACGACCTTCAAAATTGGCGTGGCAAACTAATTTCTTAGTCAACTATACATAGGATAACAGTTATAATATAAAATAATGTTTCGCCATAATAAGGCATGCAAAGTCATAAGCAATTCAATACATTTCTTAAATAAAAGTATTAAAGTAATGAAAGCAAGTAAAATTTAAAATAAGTGATAAAAGTGTTGGTATATTTATAATATTAAAAAATGCATAAAAATCATCAATCAAATTGTCAATAATAAAATAATAATGAAGAAAAATAATCTTATATAGAAATAAAATGTCAATAGAGACAATAACATATATATATATATATATATATATATATATATATATATACCCAATAATAGCTATAGAGACATTCATATCTCGATATACGGCTGTAATATAATTTGTAACTGTTTCCATCCCTTTCCCCTACTCCTGTCTTTCTAATTAGAGGTAGCGCCACGCTTGTAGCCGAATTGGGCCGGCGCGTCCGAGTACCAGTATCTCTTTCTTACAGAAGATCGGCGTGAAATGGCGGTAATGTTGTCACGTCAAGTGATGGTATTGTTGTCGCGTTTCGTTCGTTTTGTGACTTCCCGGTGGCTTAAACTTGTAATTCATAATTCATAATTTATTTATTTGCGAATATGAGTACAGGGCTGTTACATAAAAAAAATGTCCTCCACATTCCGCTAAAAAGCATGCAATAATTCATTATACAAATTAAAATAAAATTATTAAATGTCATTGTCATTAAAAAAGTACTAATTATTTTTTGCGTTTTAGTTCCTTGGTGTTTTTTGAAGGCGGTTTTCTTTTTATTTAAAAATACTTTATTTTTAGTAGAAAGAAGATGTATTAAGTCTATATATGGTATGGGTAGCCTACTAAATGCACTGCTCTTATGATAGATGTGGTTTCGGAATTAATGAAAGCATCATCGATGAATAACAATGTATATGTATTATAAATATTTAGATTTTTGTTGATTTGTCAAAAACCGCTAGGCCGTTTTTGATAAAAATTTTACCGAACCACCTCTAAAGTATGGTCTACCAAACAAAAAAAAAATCAACAAAATCGGTTCATAAATGGCGGAGTAATCGCGTAACATACATACAACTACATACACTCGAATTGAGAACCTTCTGCTTTTGGAAGTCCATACTACTCAAGCAATCAGTGATCAATTCTAACCCTGGTTTTCAAGTATCCGACCTTCTCCGTGGTTCAGAAGGCACGTAAAACAGGGGCTATCGATTAATGTCACTTAGTGATATTAGTCGTGAGTTTGTAGAGATTCCAGGGATGACGTCAGATGGCAATCGGTCATCTTAACTCGCCCCACAGCCACATCCTCTGTAAATTAAGTGGACCTACTAGACTGGGATAACACTACCTAAATGAAGAATGAATTAGAGGTAGCGCCATGCTTGTAGCCGAACTGGGCCGGCGCGTCCGGGTACCAGTATCTCTTTCTCACATGAGATCGGCGTGAAGTGGCGGCAATGCTGTCACGTCTCAGAATAATGAGTAACAAATTTAGGGGACTCTCTACATTTAATAGTTTAAATAATTTTTTAAAGATTTTAAATTATTAAAACATTACATAACTAATGATGAGACAGTTATATAGGATATTATTAACGTGGGTGTTCCGCATTAATTTCTGAATTCATAGTTTGATTTAAATTATAGAAAATTTTTATGAACTCAAAACTACATTCGTGTAATATAAGTAAACGTTTAATTTTATTCTATGCTTTTAATAAATAACATAATAAAAAAATATATATATTAAACATTTAATGCTTAATATAAACAAAATAATTTAATTACTTTACATATTCAATTTACATTTTGTGTCATATACTTATCATTAAGCTAGGCTGTTTATATCTTTAATTAATTATTCTAACCTGTTATCGTTATTTTTAAGACAAAACTATATTAAAGCGCTTTATTTGTGCGTACATGAACATTATAATTAATGTGCATTATCTCCTAGTAACAATACATAAAGATAAATTAAATTGCGGTCTATGTTCAATGTCCAATTAACATCTATATGACTTTTGAATAAACACTGTAATCTAAGAAATGATAAAAGTATCAATTTCAAACTATATTCTTTTTTAAGCATACACTCATTTTAAGACCTCTTTAAGTGGTTTGTCTGACACTTAAAAACTGGTTGCTTAGTTTGAACGCCAATAACATAAAACCCGTGCTTGGAAATATATAAAAAAAAACAAGCACACCGAATCACGCTTTGCTTTGGCTGAGTAATTTAGAAAATAATAATAAAAAAGAAAATGGTTTTCTATAAAGTCGGTTAACAGACGATAAGTTTATTTGATAACTCTTAAGCCGATCGCTTGTTCCGCGTTGTCGCTTGTACGCTCGGCTCAGACGGAACGTGACAATTAGTCGTACTTTTTCGTGCATGCAACGGATCTTCATCGACTTATACTACGTTAAAACGTCAAATAAAAAAAAAAATCCTATCTCTCAAGTTGGACCAAATTACACATAAATGCCAACTAATGAGTATTGGTTGATTTGGTAAAGTGTTCACTGGGAACATACATAGCGATTGGATTTCGATATATCAAGTATTAACGATAACTTTGTGATATTAGTCGTAAGGTTGTAGAGACCGTGGGGGTTCCGAGGATGACGTCAGATGGCAATCGGTCATCTTAGCTTGCTCCACAGCCACATCCCATACAATCTAAGCAGAAGAGAAAATATGCATTAACACATTAAGTTCTGGATAGTCTTATGCCGGAGCCAGACACAGCTCATGTTTGTACATTTTTGTCCATGAAGACTACAAAGTTCTACAAAACATTGCGCAGCTACACAAAGACCCCGGCCATATTACATGATCATTCAAATGAAGCTATGTCTGACGAACGGTGGAGACGTCTCAAGTTTCTCGTTGACGTTTTAAATTTCATTAAATAAATTGAAGAAGATCCGAGCTTCGAGCTCGGAGGCTTGGGGTGGCAATCGCAAATAGTGTCACGACATTTGATAGGTCAATTCGTTTAAGTAGTAAACTTATTATTGCATGCATTTGTACGAACTAATTAGAAAATCTTCAAAATACTAGAGATCGCCGGCTGGTCAACATCGCCCACAAACCATTGAATACAACGACATATATTGTTCTATTCACAGAAGAATAAAATTTGACAATTAATCTAACATACGGTTGTCACGATTACGCTTTGCCATCATCCAATACATGTGTGTGTAAATGGTGTAAATCGTTTGGCATTTGTGTGCGTGTGTTTTTAATTTAATAACTAAATGTATCAATATTGCATATTATAAAAAAATATCAGCGATCACTTCCTTGCTATATATGAACTGCAATTGTGCCAAATTTAATACTCCACCGTCAGCGCAATTTTTATAAAATTATACCTAAAGTTTTAGCTTCACGTATAAATATATAAAACACACATTAATGTTTCTGAACGGAGAATGGTTGAGTTATCTTTTGAAACGTCAGTTTCGTGTTTAGAAAAGAAGTTTTGTCTTTACAATTCCACACAGAAAGGAATTTTCATATTTCTCTTCTTTCAAATTACTATGAAGAAAAGCTAACGAGGAAAATGTTTTATAAATAACAGCGAAACTAAACCGGGCACTCTATAGCGAAGAAACATTGTAGATTTAATTATATATTCCTTTTAACAGATTGAAGGTATACTGACTAGTGCTATATTATTTATATGTTATTAGAGTCTATGTGGTAGCTACAAGCAGTTATATATTAAAAAAAAGAATCAATATCGCACTCGTAACAAAGTAACATCGCGAAAAAAACTCTTTAAACTGCTTTATGTTGATATTACTTATTTACTAGTACTTCTATTTTGCTTTTATTTTCAAAGTAAACTTATTTTTTTATCAAAATTTCCGATTAAAATAAACTTATGTAGTAATGGAATTGCTACTCGACGCTAGATGGCAGTGTACGGCATTAAAAATCCTAACGCGCTTTGTTGATAACGTTCAAGTATTAATTAAGAAACAGTTAATCAAAATGATTAATGATAATTGTATTTTAATTTTAGTGCTGCAGTGCCATAATATTTTATAGCGTGTAATTATAAACTCACTATTGCCCGTATATTATAAAAGTAAAGGGTTATTACTGGTCAATTTTTCAATGTCACTGAATGATAATATATTTTTTAAATAACTTTATAACTAAAGTTAAAGCTTGTATTGAAAGTCTCGCACGAACATTTCTAAAGATATATGTTAGCTATCAAAAAAAAATATATTTAAAAAGAATATATATATATATGACAGTATTCGCGAGCCCTATCACGACGGTAATTGGGAGAGTGGCAATAGCAGCTAGGGTAGTCCAGGCTCGCGTGCCCGTAGTGTATCTAACCAATTATCGTATATAAACAGGAAGATCCACCCCCTTGGTACGAAGATAGTCCAATAGATACGGAGTATATAGTCCTTAGATCGGAGTTGGCACGCCTTTAGCCTCGCACCCCCTGAGTAAACTAAGGTTATTAACGTTTAAGAAGCCTTTTCAGGAAAATGCTGATCACCTACTACAAAATTAACGTAGCAAATATATCCTTAACAATGTGACGTGACGTGACTATTTGTATGTGGTAAACAATAAAGAGGTAAATTCCCGCAAAACAAGTATGGGGATTATTGCTGACATTAAAGAGATACGTGCAACAATGCTAGTAGATGATTTTTTTTTTATGTTACAGGGGGGCACCTCTATAGATGAACATCTATAGAGCTTCTAATTTTACGAGTCCATAGCTAAGTCTCTTACCTTCGAGATCATAGCCATCGGTTATTTATTTATCGAGACAACAGAACAGGCGCTTTGTGATGAGCCAAGCCATGTCACCTATAAATAATATAATAACAATTCAGTAATTAATAACGAGTAAACATCTACTCAGAATTACAGTTTTTTTCAGTTCAATATAAAACGCCGTTATAGGTGTATACATTTTAAAGAGATTACAATCATTCAGAAGTTACGAGTTCGAAAAAACATTTAAATCATTTGCCAATAATATCAAAACCATCTTTTAATTTTTTTAAAAAAATAATTGTACTAAGGGAAGAACTAAAGACTATCAATATCACCTTTACATGACACTGTGTTTATAAGTCTCCATTTATCTGTTTAATATTCGTCATGTGTCCTCGAACGATTTAGATTGAGGGTTTTGCTTATAAGGTATCTGTGGTACCAGTTAGGGCCACTTACGCAATCAATGAATACCTCTAGTATTGAGCAAGAGTAATGCCGGAGCCAGACATAGCTTCATTTGATTGAATATTTCAATGATCATGTAGTGTGGCCGGGGACTTTGTGTAGCTGCGCAAAGTTTTGTAGAATTTTGTAGTCTTCAAGGACAAAATATGTGCAAACACTTTGAGCTATGTCTGGCTCCGGTATAATGCCAATCAACGATTAAAAGATAAGACAGACAAGATATCTACTAAAAATACTATATTCAGGATGTGCAAAAGATTAGTTTACTGCGTACTTGCAAGAGCAAGGGCTTTGGCCGTATTTGAATTATTGTGAAATGGTGATAATAAAAAATTACCCGACTGATTTTGTAACGGACTGTTCTCAGTGTTTTGGAACCCTAGTAAAGCTTAGCTTTTAAATGGTAAATTTTATCACCAAATTATATAATAAAGATTTAAATAACAATTATACATACTTATGACGTTCATAAGTACTTAAACTCTATATAAATAAACAATATTTAACTTTGACTAGAGTGCAAGCAATAAATTATGAGTTTTTTTGTGTGATTGTATGAATACCGTCGCTACAAGTAGATTTATTTAATGGGCTATCTTTTTTGTTGGATTTCGATACTTGAGCATCATTTTTTTTTAATAGACAAATCAGATACAACAAAAATGTCTCTAATATAGAACTGTTTCATAGTTTAAGAGAACATCACTTTTGCTTGTCCATTTTTATGTCAGCGTATAATTGTCACCACACATTAAAATTGATGCCTCTATTTATCTTCTAGCCACATCCATATAGTACGTCATGTCAGCTGTCAGCAAGTAGTTGACACTACGTGGGCGTGCATCATCCGTGAAATTAATGCTGTAGAGCAAAAATATATTTTATAATATGTCAGGTATTAAAGAATATACAATCAAGAACCTGGGTCTTCGAACAATAAATCTGAGTTTGATACATATAATATATAATAAGCATTTTTGAACTTTCTAGTACAAATAATGCTTATATATTCAACCGTTACTTAACAACAAGGTAAAAAACAAACAAAATTACTTATGTATGTAGTAACTGCCCTCTATTGTTAAGTAGTTATAATTACATTTTTTTTTGCTCTTAGAGTGTGTATCCGTAACATAACAACAACAATTTTGTCTGTTCTCTGTTAAATGAAGAGGTCGTAGCATAATTAGTGGCCGGGGCTTGAGTCGATCTCTAGGTCAAGCAGTTCTTAAGGCGACCTAGTGATAGATTACTACTCCACTCCACTCCATCATGTATAGGGACAATTATTTAATACTAGCAGTGCCTGCGACTTCGTCCGCGTAAAAATTAAAAAAATATAGATTGAATTTCAGCGTGATGACATATAGTCTATAGATTTTCTCCATAAATGAGCTATATAACACTAAAATAATATTTCAAATCGGACCAGTAATTCCTGAGATTAGCGAGTTCAAACAAACTTTTCAGCTTTAAGTATTAGTATGGATTTTTTACAAATTTCAACAATTTCAGTGTTCAAATTTCATTCGATTATTAAAATGTAGATGAATGAATAATAATGTAGATGAATGAAAAAAATATTCATTAAGGTAGCACTATAATAGGTTCTGGCATACATTTTTTTCAGTGCGTTAGTCAGTTATGAAAGTTAAATACTTATCTCTTAATAATTATTGCAATCAAGTATTCTATCAAATGGTCTTTATTCATGTTTATATTAAGCATAGAGGTGTACTCTCTACAGAAGTGGCAAAATCCAAACAGACAGGAATCCAGATGTAGTATCTGTAAGTAGTCTGTGAATCAGATACGTAGAGATCCTGTTAATAGTCTGTGGTCAGACCCGCAAACTCAGAGCAATATCTGTTACTGTGAAGCAAAATAAATATTAATGATAGTTTTAGATAATTATTTTTAAGAAACATTTTAATATGGGGACTGAAATAGCTATATCGTTTAGTTCTTTACGTGCTCAATTAGAGAGCGAAAAAAATAGTTTATTTAAAATAGATGAAAATATCAAGAAAATCGTTCAAACCACAGGTCGATTTACTGATAGGTTAGTGCTTACTTTAACAAAACTTCACATCAATGTAATATGGCATTTCTTGTAATTAATTGCTTAATTTCAGATTTAATGCGTCTGGAGATTATGCAAGAGGCGGCATTCGATTAAGCGGACGTAACTCATATCCGGATGTATCTAATAATTTCAAAAATGATGATCAAGGGAAACGCAAATATGAAACCAAAACTGTATTTAGCAGGCAAGATTGTTTATAATTATCACATTTCGAACCCTTCGGCCTTCCGGCTACCGTTAAAGCAGTGTCGTAAGCATTATTCATGCAAATATAATTTGTTTATTTAATTATGTTTATTTTACTAGACACGAAGAGCACATACAGTTTAGATGTTATACTAGAATCTATATATAATTTATTCTTTAAATCATGTAATGCATTTTAATTTATTTTTTTAAATATGTACAATAAGGAGCAAATGGTCAGGCGGTCGGCCTAAGTTATTACAGACGCCCATAGACAACTGCAAAAGGGTCACAGATGTGTTGCCGTTTCTTATTTAACATTTTAGTTTTATTGCCATAAAAAATATTTTTTTGAAATAATTTTAGATTATCAGCACGAGCTCACGATAGTGACGGTGAAGAGGATGGCCCAGGTTTAAAAAGAGCCAGAGTACCATCAGCTGTGAGTAGAGAACTACCTACCAGAGC
>JANCMC010004801.1:0-143299 GCA_024363005.1 Charaxes varanes | reverse complement strand
AGAAAACATCAAACTGAGAATGGCAACAATGTAGCGACAGCATTGATTTATAATATACTAAAGCAAACTAATGCTAACAGAGAAAACATATAGCAAACTTTTAAAAATACTTTACTCATTTCAGGAGGATAAAAAAGCTCAAGTGGAAAGAAAAATAGAGGAGCAAGCGAGACTAGAAAAAGAAAGGGAACAGAAAGAAAGGAAAACATTGTTTGCTGAGAGAGAATACAAGAAAGCTACTATCAAAGCATTGGAAGCCAAGATGGCAAGAGTTCAGGAATATGAAAAGTGGGAAGCATCTCAAAGATGTCTTGGAAATTTCATACTTACAAAGGTAAAGCCCCACATATACTGGCTACCAAAGAAAATGTCTGATAAAGCACAGGAAAAATTGGATTCCAGTAGAAAATTCCATGAAAGTGAGTATAAAAATTGGACTGACATTATCTGTTCCAATAAATTATTAATAAAAATCTTCATATAATATGATCAGTTATAAAATATACTATTAAATATATGTAACTCATTGTAGAATACTGATGTCAATTCTAATAATAATACTGCTTGATAATCAAAATATTTGTATAATTTTTTACAGCAATATATGGTCCTTTGTATCGCAGTGAGTAATAAATTATGTGAAAAGTTTCTTCAAAATATAACTTAAAGTTAATTACACTATTACTTAAAATTAATTTAATTAAACTCTGAAAAGTATAAACATAACTAAAATTTGTACTTTATGTTGGTAGATTACATGTCAAGAAAACGGCAAGAGCTTCAAGATGAACTACAGAGAATAGAGCAGAAGTGCTTGCGGCCTAGAGGTGTTGGTGCTAAAGAAAATACACAGGAAATTCATAAAGAGAAATCGAATGGAAATACAGAAATAAAACAAGAGAATGAAGATAGGGGGAGGAAAAGAGATAAGTTTGCCATGGATGTAGATGAGAAAGAAAGAGAAGAAAGTGATGGAGAAGATAGACATGAGGGAGAGAAAAATGTAAAAGCAGAGAAAGGTATGTACTTTCATTATAATTGCTGTTTCTAAAGAAGTATTGGTAAAACATTTTTATACTTAGACTAGTAAACCCGGCTAAGACAGTGTCGAGACACACTTTTTTTCTAAAGAGTTTTATAGAAGGGTTCAGATTCTGATATAAGATTCTGATAAAGGTATTTGTTAAACAACTTCGAAAGTTATGGTCTGATTTCGCTCATAATAATTTTTAGCGTGTTTCTTCAACATGGAAATCTGAGGGGGAACCACCTTGCAAAACACTTCAAAAGTCAATTGGTCGAAAGTGGCATCGATAAAATAAAACTACCTAAGAAACCTCACCTTTAATTTAAAAGAACTGTCCAATTATCTAGTGAAATATGTATTGGGTTAAATAAAGACCAAATTCAGCTCCACATCATATGTATGGGAGCCAGCCCCAAAATGTAAAATTACATATTATTATTTTAAGATGCCAAAAAGAAAATCTATACTCAGTACATAACAACCAAAACATTTAATAGATCTATGTTCACAATTTGAGAATTTAGGGCGGACATATGAATCTAGAGTGAAACTATAAGGGTTCCCTGTAGTACTATTGAACCCTAAAAAGGCAATTAATCAATATAAAAACTACCCTATCTGTCAAGTTGGACCAAATTACACATAAATGCCAACTTTTATGAATATTGCTTCACTTGTTAAGTGACACTGTATTTCTATTTATTTAGAGCCTACAGCTAAAGTATGAACTGAGATTTATGGGAAACTAGCTAAACCCGCGACTTTGTCTGCATATAAAGCTGCCTAGCGGTTTTCGGCACTGGATAGTCTTTAATAGCTTGGACCTTACTTTCCAAAGGTTTGGTTCCATTTTATGAGATATGATAACCGAGAAAAGTTACTTCTTTTGCTCCAAAGGAACATGCCCAGACTCGAGGTGGAAATCGAACCCACGACCCCCGGAGCAGAAGGCAGGCTCACTGCCCACTGCGTCAACGGGCCAGTGAATTTAAGACAAGCTTACACAGGATTGCAAACAGTCTTTTATGGAAAATTAATTCGGTCAATTTATTTTTGAAAACTAAAGTGTCGCACGAATTTTCAGATTTTAACCCCTCTCCGTCCTTATCACAGATTTTCACATTTTCGAAACCCTCCCCCGTTGGTGTGACGTCTCATAATCAAGAAAATAGCAGATTGTTTTTAATTATTTAAAGTTATTAAAAGACGAAAAAAAAAATTTTTGACGTGACGTCGTCGAAATAGTATTTTTAAGTAATGTATCGAGTTTTTTGTTTGTTTTCTTTTAAATCTTAACAGTATAAGAGGAATCAAAACGAACAGAATTAACAACCGTCCAGCGGTTTTCCAGTTTTAACAAGACGAACGAACAACGATTGATTTTTAATATATTCATTTAGTCACAGTTAATTAAAGCTTTTCTGCTACAATCTGCGAATAATAATTTCGATGTTAATTAAAAAATTAGCCTCGAAATTAGGAATATAAAGCAATAGCTGCTTATCGCAGCTTTGTTCGCGTAAAATTAGGTGAAAATTTTCAGCATGATGACATATAGCCTATCGACGATAAATGGTCTATCTAACACTGAAAGAATTTTTCAAATTGGACCAGAAGTTCCTGAGATTAGCGCCTTCTAGCAAACAAACAAACAAACTCTTCAGCTTTATATATTAGTATTGAAGTATAGATAAGATTCATACGTTTGATATCTTATCAATTCTATTAATTATTTTCTAGATCTTTCGGAAACATGTTAATGAAATGATAAAATATAAACATAATATATATGTAAATGAAGGAGAAGGTCGTGGCCTAACCAGTGGTCGGCATTTGAGTCGATCGCTAGGTTAAGTAGCTCTTGCTGCAACCGGGTACAGGTTCTGTAGAAGACCGATAAACACGCCACCCTACGGCGATGCTGAAGACTGTAGAGTTTATATATTTTTATTGAAAATTGATCCAATGAATACTTGTAAGTTGCGCAGTTTGTTTTTGGCTTAAAATAATAATTTTTAATCTTCCGCTTGGAATCGAATATTGTACAGATCGATATGTACGATAAATTTGTTATTGACGTTATTTGTTGTGATATCTTTTGCAATCTTTTACGGAAACTATGCACTGAGGTCACAAAAATTCCACGGTTTATTAACAACATTCTCGTCGCCCACTAGTTGTCGTGTATTAATAGTTGAAATTATTGTTTTTATCATTTTATAATAAAATGTTCCAATTAAAGTTTTTATTTTAACATCAGTGTAATGTTTCTTAAAAGCTATTGTAATGACTCTGTAGCGCTGTCAGTTACGCTTTTATCAAGTTATTTTTATTAGTTTATATATAACAAGGGGCAAACGAGCAGCCGGCACGCACCTAGTTGATTACCGACGCCCATAGACAACTGCAACACCGTAGGGCTCGCAGATGCGTTGCCGGCCTTTGAGAAATGAATATGCTCTTTTCTTGAAGATCCCTAAGTCGTATACCTTCGTAAATACCAATATATTATATTAATTTTATTGTTTAAATATTATATACTAACCATGCTCGTAACTCCGTCCGAGTAATATCGGATAAAAAATAGATTCAATTTTAGCGTGATGATATATAACCTTCCTCGATAAATGTGCTATGTAACACTGAAAGAATTTTTTAATTCGGACCAGTAGTTCCTGAGGTTAGCGCGTTCAAGCAAACAAACAAATTTTTCGGCTTTATATATTAGTATAGTTTGTTAAGATTTTATATCTTGTCAAATGATTATGAAATATTGAGCTCTGTTGAAAGAACTTCGTTTTCAAACTCGTTAAATCCAGTTAAAAATAAGGCTTCGTTCTAAAAAATAAAAAGAAAAATTGAAAGGTCTTCTTGAACCTTAAAAATATCGCATTCTACAAATTGCATATGGCTTTATACGTATACGAAACCCATAACAAAAACACAAGTTAAAACATTTTTGTCGGTCTGTCTGTTTGTCGGTTTGTTACAAAATTTAACTATTAAAATTGCAACGCCCTAACGGGGCATCATGTATAATTATAATCATGTGCAATAAATGAATAAATGAATGAATAAATGATACTTTTTTAAAATTCGGCTACTCAGGTTCATGTAGTTTCGTTGTTCGTTATTAATCGGAGCGCGAAATTGGCAATACTCTGAGTTGTGGATTTCAATCTCGGCCACTGCATTAAACTAAATAACACTGTTAATTCCATCCGAGACCAGAACAAAGCTTTCATGTTTTAGGTCGAATGGTCCAACAACAAATACCCTGAACATAGTCTCTCCGCTAATTACGGAGCGAAATTTCCAAAATCAGGTTTTGTTCCGCGCGAATATTGCTGTATTCGAGCTTAATTCGGATCGCTGTATTTAGTCTGTTAATGCTAGTGGCTGGTTAACGGTGCTGAGTATTTTGAGCTGGGTTTTCGAAATCATTATTCGATGAATACTTTAATTACTTTTGTGAGGTGCTTTGTATTTGTTTGAAAAATGTTTTCTCTTTATTTGGTGTAATCTCAGCTTTATGTTAGTATATCGCATGCTGAATAATAAAGTGACCTAACTCAAAAAAGCAGATTTTTGTGAATGGGAAAAAAAATATTTTGTCATTTAAGACTTATTACGTTTATAGTTCCATAAAAATGGCATTATAGTGACAAATTATGTACTTTAACCATAGATAATGATATTTTATTATTTGTTTATCTTTTTAACTGAAAACTTATTTTAGTTAAAAGGACCAAAATAGCTGTTTCACTGTCTTGAATGGAGATATCGAAATAATTCTAAGGTATCTAAAAAAAAATTTTGTTTTTTAAATTATTTTCTAAGATATATTGTGTTGCTTTTTTAAGTTTAGTTATCTTTCTGGTGTGATTCGGAATAAAGGTATTTTCATTCATTTCATATCCTGATAGAGGACGTTGAAACGAAGCTGCCTGTATCATTAACTGACCTTAGACCTTTCAATGCTGTCACGTCTAGTGATGGTGTTGTTGTCGCGTTTCGTTCGGTTTTTGAGACTTCCCGGTGGCGTAAACTCGTCATTAAGGGCCGGCAGCGCATCTGCTGGCCTTCTGGTCGTGTATTACTATTTATTGTTTTTCAAAGAATTCTCCGCGACATTTAATATACTTTTACATACGTTCAAACCAGTTTTTTTTTGGACAATGGTCCCTGAAATGCCCACGGATGCTTCTTTTTCGGTATGTCACACGACGATCTTCGAGAATTAGCTGCCGCACGGCTTCGATATTTTCTTGCGTCATGGCGGTTTTTGAACGACCTTCACATGGCTTATCACTGAGGCTAGAGTGTCCACGTTGAAGTTCTAAATGCCAGCATTCTACAGTGCTGCATGACTAAACACAGAAGTGATTTCCTCAAAGCACTGAAGTCGCGATAATCCCCTTTGAAAATTATCGCACGCAAGTTTTCTTTAGATAATTCCATTTGCAGCAGCAGCAACAGCAACCGACTTGTCACCTTTGAATAGACGATACAATAAAACTATTCGACCAATCTGAAAATATTCTTTTGTTTTCAAATTATAAATTCAAAAAGATGAAAATGCCTTATGTTTTTTTTTTATAATCGCCGGAAGTTGGCAAACGACACGACTTAAAAGGCAGCCCTCGTAACTATGCAAATAAAGAAAATTTATGTGTCTGTTTACAAGATATAATTCTTTCATATATTGTGTAAAAAGTGTAAAAAAATTCTGGCTGTCTATATCTCTGATGGTTACGGATTATTTCAAATTAGTTGTTACCCGCGACATCACCTGTAAAATTAGGTGAAGGCTAAAAATTTTAGCTTTATGATATATAGCCTATAGTATTCATCGATAAATGGGCTATCAAACACTGAGATAATTTTTCAAATCGGACCAGTAGTTCCCGAGATTAGTGCGTTCAAGTAAACTAACCAACCCTTTAGTTTTATATATTATTATAGATATAGATACGGCTGTTCATCGGAACTTTCACTGACAGGTAGCTAATGTTACAAGGAAAAACATAGACTATATTACTTTTATGAGAATATTAAGTATTGCGTACAAAAAAAATACTTTCAAAATTGAATAAAAATTGCAAAAGGAGTTTGTACAAATACATTAAAAAATCTGTATTTCGCAGCGTTCCTTTCACACCAGGGCTGGCCCTACCATAGGGCGAACGGAGCGGAACAAAATTAAACAATTTTCTTTTAATCGCGAAAATACTAAATATAAAATAAAATAATAATTATACTGTTTTGCAAGTATTTCTATATACGTCCCAAAATAGTCTAGGATATGATTTCTTATTTATTTTTCTTAACAACCCGGTGGGAAAAACGTAACAATACATAAGTATTTTATACAGCAAATTATACAAATATACAGAAAAGCTACTTAAGCTACGCTTTCTCCTAGACCAATAAAAGTCTCCGTTTAACAACAGTACATGGAGGAGCCGACAAGAATTTACATTAATCACCTGACGTACGCGTGATATCATTAATTAAATTGCCGATTTTTTTGTCTGTCTGAGTTACTTCCTCATTGTCTACTGTTGATACAATATGTCGGTGCTGCGAACAAATTAAATTAATTAAGCCTTCAAAGAGAGAGAGAGGGATCTAATTATTATTGTAATTTGGTTTCAAACGCGTTCTCCTATGTGATTATTAACATATCTCTTTCAGGTTGTGTTTATTATATAAATTGCCGTTTCCCGCGATTTCATCCGCGTAAAATTGCGTAAAACCTTCTTCTTCTTAGCGTTTCGTTGGCAAGCACTAAACTGTGTCGGCCCAGAACATAGCCACATCAACTGCCTTATCAGTGGCAGCCATTAGGTCCTCTAGCGTGCAGGTGTTATAGATCATGCCCGGGTGGTAGATTCTCAGTGGGTGGCACAAATGGGGTTCGTACGGGAGCTCTCTTCCTTCAGAGACTGCATCTCGTCTCGCCGAAGCCTTCGATGCTAGAGGGACCACGCACTTTACAAAGCTCTTACGGCATTTCAGCTCTTACGGCGAAAACCCTTAAAAATACTTTATCTTTTTTAGCCGATGTCTACTAACTATAAAGTATCTCCTTGCCCAATTTCATCATTATGGGTCCCGCGGTTTTCGAAATTTCGTATTAGGTGACCTTTGGCCTTTATATATGTATAAATATGTTGTGTAAAAATAATGTTCCTTATTTATATATTAATACGTGAACCGAAAACTTCAGGTACCATTTTACGAAAATGGCTCAAACGGTTCAGTATGAAATTTGGCAAAAAAAGTAGTTCAGATAGAGGAAGGAAAAATGCCTCTGTCTGGAAGCTCCGCTCTTCCATATCGATAAATGAAATTTATCGGTAAATAATTATAATAAGAATATATAAAGAGTTTTAAAATAAAGAAATTTTAAAATAACAATACGTAGAATCCGTTCGAATAAACTGTTTAAAATCCAATACCGTTTTGTTAACAAATTGCTAACAAATTTGTCATACAAAGAGCGCAATCGTAATCAAAGCATAATCTGTATAATGTTTTTCGAATATGTGACAGATTTAATGAATAAAGATAGCCGTATGTCGTACTACACTGAAATAAAAATGGACCTTATATTTAGTGGAGTTACATTGAAATTTCTTTGACATTTACTAAAGAGTTTATTCAATATTGTAGAATCAATAATATGCTGTAACGTGATGACATAAAGTGGAAAACAGGTTGTGGTAAATTGGTTTTTATGCCGTTATGATACAGTGATGATGAGGTAGGCTTGGCTCTTGCAAAACGTATTGGGGTCACTGTATAAATGAATAAGTTTGCGAACGTGAATGAATCGGGTTGACATACCAATGTAGAGTAGCTACACATAGATGAATTAAAAATATTTAAAAAATATAACAAAATATGTTTTTAACTGCGACTAGCGGACCCGATAGACGTTGTCTTGTCCGAGTTTTAGCTCGTTTAAAACGTGACACGACCGAATAGTTTATAAAATAGTTATTTTTACATGCTACGCCAGTCTAAAGGGCGTCAAACAAACGTCAAACGTCATATATTTGAAGTATTCTTTTGCATATTTCTTTACTTTTAAGTCTTCTCTAAAGTAACAGGATGCAAATCCGTCAACGGTTTTCGAGTTTTAGCGACACTAACGACATATCATCTACTCGACATACAATAGACTAAGATCGATTTAGTTAATATGTAATGTATATGTATACAATATACATATGTTATCTATGTAGATAAGATGCCACAATTAAGTGTTATCTTCAAGAAATTCACGATGAAGCAATAATACTAAATAAAATAATAATCGAAATTAAGACACATAGAAAATTTGAAGTTTCTGCACCTAGCAATTTGAAAATCCACTTACTCGAAAATGGCAAACATAATAAAAAACTATATTCAGGAATAGTTTTGGCATCTTTCCCTAAAGATACATCTGGCCACTATACGATCTTGCATCTGGCCAGACGTTAAGAACATGCGCCTTTTGTATGAATATCAACGTACATCTATTAAAATATGAAACAAAAATGACAACGCCAATTTTATTGTTGTTTTTTTTTTACGAGAAAAAAAGAGTTTAATTTAATAATTTTACCATTTTTCCACATTTTAATGTTACATAATATTTCATAAAGGGATGTAAATACGTTTTAATACTATCTAACTTAATATTAGTTATAAAATTTCTCGGAAATCGAAATAAGGCACGTAGGCGGTCTACGAAATCGTAGCTACATCCGACTACGGCGTAACGTTGCTACAGCTAGACGCTACGATTTAATTAAAAGTCTAAAATTATGATGCGACCTAAATTTAGGTTAAGATCCATATTTTGAGGAGATATCTATATTTAGTCTTAATATAGACCCTAATAATACTCGTATATGGACATATTTTTAATATTTTAAAGTCACTAATCCACTATTAAGCTTCGAAGATAAAAAGCGCTGTATAAAAATTATTATACTTCTTAAATATATATACATATAGTGACAAATTTTCATCAGAATCAGTTCTTTACTTTCGAAACTAATTCCAGAAGACGATCGTGCCACAAGATTTTTTTAGACAACATAAAAAATTTAGCGGTTTTATTTAATACTGTTCCCCTTTAATTATAAATTCACGGCGTTTTGCCACCTAACTCACACTCCGCCAGATGTTACGAGCCACCACAGATACGCATACATAAATCATCAATGAAATATTGCTATGGCACGCGCGTTAAGCCGTGGCGATATCCGTAAAGGATACGCACGTATTTTTTAAACATCACACATTTTTATTTGTATATTATAATACATTAGTATTAGGTATTTAGTAAACTGGTTATATGTTAGTCAGAAACACGTGGAAATACCGTAGCGGTATCCGTAAAGGATACCTACACATTTTCAAATGTATTAAGCTTTTTTTATAAGTCGAGATGATGTGACCTAGGTAGATAATTATGTCGTGCTTAATTATATTAAATTGACTATTTTTAAAGTTCTTAGGACCAACTAGCGATTTTTGCAATGTTGAGACGTAACTACGTCACATATAAGTAACTAGATGTGCCCGCGATGTTATCCGCGTAAAATTAGGTAAAAGAAATAGATTCAATTATACCGTGATAATATACATATGTATATAGACCATAGTCTTCCGCGATGAATGGGCTAACACTGAAATATTTTTTAAATCGGACTAGTAGTTTCTGAGATTAGCGCATTCAACCAAACAAACCAACTTTTCAGCTTTATATATTACTAT
The DNA here is from genome assembly GCA_024363005.1 of Charaxes varanes. Classification (NCBI taxonomy): domain Eukaryota; kingdom Metazoa; phylum Arthropoda; class Insecta; order Lepidoptera; family Nymphalidae; genus Charaxes; species Charaxes varanes. Next base: position 133,494 of record JANCMC010004801.1, on the reverse strand, counting down.
AGATTATGCTAAGTAAGTCAGAATAATACCAAAACTATGCTATATAGAAGCTAGAACAGTGTAAATGTTCTTTAAAGAACAATTAAGTTTCTCTCTCTTTCTTTAACACGTCAATTGACGTACAGTTCGCCTGAAGAAGTATAGATAGATATCGAGGTGGCAATGACAAGTGCGATAGATAATTGACCGTAACGGTCTACTTAACCGTTACAGCAATGTCAAGAAAAATTATGGAACACCTCAAAATGATTGCACATAAAAATCTATAACAATAGTCACCATAAGAACGCATTTTTTCCCGTTATCTCCTATTTCTTAGTAAGAGAGGCTCTCTATTATTGTATTTTATTGTTTACTGTGTTTTTACCAGCCGTATATAGGTTCTTGTTTTTTTATTATGGAGAGTTTGTACTCACAAGCTTGGCTGCATAGTTTCCATAGCTGTCGGTGTCCAAGCGCCACGAATGAGTCGCTCTACCAGCTTGGTAAATCCGGCTCCGTTACCCTTCAGAGTTCCTGAAGATAATTAAAATGCTTAATAAATCAAATGTACGTTTAATTTGTTTGTAAGTTAACAGAGCAAAAACAAAGAATCAATGTTTGAAGAGGGTGTTAAGATGATGGGGGTGCCACTTTAAAAATAACCTATATATCTCTATATCTCCCGATATATATATCTACCGATGATGCTTATTGGTCCTCTAACGCCCTATTGATACTCTAAAGCTATTTGGATAATCTAAAGCTTTAAGGACGCTCTAAAGCTCTATGGATACTCTAAAGCTCTATGGATACTCTAAAGCTATTTGGATATTCTAAAGCTATTTGGATACTCTAAAGCTCTATTATTTTAAGTTTTATTTCTTAAAACTAGATTGAAAAGTGAAGTAAGAAAAAAATTAAATACAACCTCATAAAATTGCACACACACACACGCACACATATGTACACACACCATAATATAGCATTACTCCTTTAATCATAATATCTGTTACCTATTGCAACTCCTAATTAATAATTAACATTGTGAGTTACAGATAAAGAAAATCTGTTTTTGGCTTTAGTTAAGGTAGTATTTATTAGCTCAAGTTTCTTATTATAAAATAGGCTGTAGATCTTTGTTTAAGAAATAAAATTATTATTTAAAAAACATCCGAAAAGATACTAGATATTGTATCAGCAATGGCGAAATAGTTTACCAAAGTAGCTACCGTCCCTAGACATTTTGAACCTCTATAACATCGTGTGTAATGTACATGGATTCTTGCTAGATTGACCCTCCAATTTCAATATCCATTGATTTCGTCGGGACGCGTGTAAACGTCTGTTTTATGGGCTCTATTCCTTATGACTAGCAAAAATCTATCACAAGCTATAGCCTCTATTCCTTGTGCTTTAAAGTCCATATTGACTTCTATTTTACGTACACAATCCTCATAGTATACCGTCCAGCACTGCTTCACATAAGGAATCAATGGTTGTAAATGCTGTCAAATATAAAGTAAACGTCGCAAAATGTCACCATTATTCTATAACCAGGTAATGTTGGGTATGCATGTCGGAAAAAATCCATTTCTTTTTAAAAACCTGTTTTGTCTCACTGAATGTTACTAGCAGCTTTCGCAAATGCATCCTATATCAGCATTGAGCACCGTCAAATGTGTTTTTCTACAAACTACGCAGTAATGTTACCATTAATCACTACATAACCGATCAGAAAGTATGCCTTTTCTGCTTAGAACCAAAACAGTGCAGTAATGTTTTGTGAAAGCTATTATTGCACTGTTTTTCTTATTTTCATATAAATTCACCACAGGGGCTTAATGCTTTCCATTAAGTTTCAAATAAAATGTATGCAATGAATCAAAAACATACTGGCTGAAAATAGCAATCAACCGAATAAATTCGAGAAACAAAAACAAATAGCGCGCATGCTATAACCATTACAATTTACACAGTTTAGAATATGTGGTGTATCAATAAATATCACACTAACACTTTAAGCTCGCCAATAAACAATACTATAAATTAAACGCAAATAATGTATCAATTACATTTAATGCATGTTTATTCTGTTTTAATGTAAATTTCGACTGTTTGCGCATACATTTGGCGCTAGTCTACAATCAACCATGGCATATTTCAATCAAACATGGCATGGATTTAAAAAATAAAGTGCTTAAATGAATGTCTTTCAGTTGAGTTAGAATCGTGAAATTTAATATACAGTACTTAACGCGAATATACTTGCGCATTTCAAATCGTCAAACGCTTTAACTAGGCAGGGGTCTGTAACCTTTTGCGTCGGCAGAGTCAAAAATAACAATTAATAAAATTTCGAGGTTTCAAAAGAGCCACAATAATTTTCCATGCCAACTGTTAGCAGGTTATTGAAAGACAATGGAAGCTTTACAGATTTATTGACATGTTCCGGATTAGGATAACAAAGTAAACTTCACATTACAAGATCAGAGGGAGCAAGCAATGACACAACAGACTTTTATATAGCCACTGTACAGCGCCACACGCGGCTATTACGGAAACCAAACAATCGTTCGGAAAACTTTATGTTTAATATTCCAACACCAACAATGAATTATCTAATGTATTTATTCTTAAGAAAAATATTTACTTATCCATATATAAGTAGTGTTTTTCGAAACAAATTAAGGTATTATTAGATAATCACATATTTTGGAATGAAACTAAAGAGCCACAGCTTTACATCCAAAGATCTGTATTTGGCTCGCGAGCCGCAGGTTGTCGACCCCTGCACTAGGGCATGAATTTATTACAAAAATTTAAGTCGACGTTTTTGCAGGAAAAATATGATATTAAATACGTAAGCTATTTATTTAAAAGTTAAGGAAAGGCGAGAGAATCTGGACGTAAATGTTAGTTGTTATGAAAATTTAGTCGCTTTCAACGCTAAGGTTGAACCGGATTTTGTCACGATTTCCTACAACGTCTGCCCCTGACCTATTTTTCATGACCCTTCTGAGTCTCTTTATGTTTAGCGTTGTGCTATACTTGTATAATCCCATGACTTTGTCCTCTTAGACATCAAATGGTTTCTTTTAATAGTGTAAACTGACACCTTTTAAGTGCTACAATAATAGATTGTTTAAAGAACGGAGTGAAGCAATGCTGTCACATCAAATGATGATATTGTTTTCACATTTCGTTTGGTTTTTGGGAGTTTCTAGTGTCCTAAACTTGCCCAAAACATATATTATACACTCTTTGGTCTGACGATGGCCGCTGGTTCCATAGTGCTGTTATGTGTGGCAAATAATTAAAAATCCTTACTAATCGCAAGTTTGTCGTGTTTGCGATATCAAAGACGCCTGGGTTCAATGTCTGGATAACGAATTTTTTGCTGACTTTTCTCATAGCTCGACTTTTCCGAATCAGGGACAGCATTTAAAATATTTGACGATTCAAAAAAGCTTGTACAAGTATTTGAATAAATGTTTTATTATTCAGATTTGATTTGTCGAGGTCTGAAGTGATGTCTGAATGTTAGGTTTCAAGGAAAGTTGTAGATCTGATTATAAAATAAAAAAATGTGTCGGTCGTCTATGCGCGTCATAAAAACCGCGACTGATTTTAATTAATGGTTGCCGGTAAAATCCTCCATATAGCTTTAATTATAAAACGATACAGTATATGGAAATCTGTAACTTTTAAATACCATAACCAAAATTGTTTAGAAATTACAGACAGATACTTAAATTGTTTATTTTTGCCATCAACAAGTAAATAGTTTAAGCTAGATTTGTTTGGTATTTGGGAAGAATGTGCAGTACCCAGACAGGTCGACTGGGCTTAAGGGCGCGAGAATTGTATTTTTTTTTGTAATTACATACTGTTTGTCTTTATTGTGAAAAGAAATAAATGACACTTGATTTTGAATATTTACTGTCTCACTAAGCCCATAAATCTGTGAAATTAATTAATATTTAAATCGCTCTTGTACATTGAACGCGAATTATATTATGCCGACTCCGTTAAAGGATATTTACAATTTTATCCAGAAATTAAAAGCGCATTTTTAAGAAGAAATTATAGCCAACATTTTAATGTCAATGTACGCATTTAGTGTTTGATGCAATTAATTTGTGGAAGATATTATTTTATAAAAAATTTACAACATAGGGTCTAGTACGAACTTAGGAGGCAAGTTTTCATCGTGTCACGCTTTTATTCAATGCTAATTCCACTCGTGTTGACGCTGAGAAGGGTCCGCTGTGGGCCTAGCGCGAACTTTTTCATCCCAAGTAAAGTCCAGTCACCGAATTACGTCGGTTCGAAAATTTCGTGCTCGGCCCACAGCAGTGTAGGACTTTGTTTCTATGGACTGTGCTTTTAATTCTTTATTTTTCTGAAATTTCGTTTTCTAGTTTTCTTACTTTATGGATGTTTTACATTGTTTTTTTTTTAACTGCTGTTATATTTATCATAATATAATCAAGTTATATTCATGCACATTACGTTAGTTGCTATTTCTGAGTTTAGAGGATCCTTATCAAATAGAAGGATTCGAAGACTCTAAACGCAATGTCCTACATAATGAAAGGCGAACGGAGTCAGTTTAAGGCTAAAAATGTTTCGTGACTTTTCTATACGTGCAACGGAAACTTTTGGTACCATTTTACGAAAATTTCGCGGACGGAGGAGTACGAAATTTGGCAGAATTATAGTTAATATAGATCAGGGGGTGAGAATGTTAATATTTTTACAAAATATGTATTATTAATACATAAAATTATTAAAACTCACATATATAGGTTTTATTATTGATTATGTCAAAGCGTAGTCATGCCAACCATATGTAACACAATAATATATTAACGGCCAAATAGATATCGTTATACTAAAAATTATAATTTTTCATTTAACTTCGTTTTAAGCAAACCTATTATGGTACCCAAAGATATCGGGTAGAATTACGATTTGTTTCATATAATGCTTACTGCATTCATATTGATACAGTTATATAATAGAATAATTACGTTCATCTATGCGTTTTATCTATGAATTAGTCGTATTAAAACATTATAGCCTCGCCCCAGCGAGACGTGTCGAGACGCTGCGTAGTTAGCGAATGAGGTCACGTTAAGAATGACCTCATTCAGGTCCACGACATAATATTCTATGCACCCGCAGAATTCAGAAGCCTCGACAGCTCAGAGGTAGAGAAACGGGATTTACCCTGTAAAATGTTCAGTTAAGTTAACTTAAAACCCCTAACCCCCTAGGCTGTCGTCGTGACCACAAGCAATTTAAAAAATTTAACCTTTATTTTATCTTATTATTAAAGAACGCAGTCAAATATTTTTTAGAGAACGCTAGGAATTTTGAAGGTGTGAAATGTACTATTTTCTCAGGATTTCTTTGCCTTGCACTGCCTAGCCTTTCTTAAAATCTGGCGACATCTTTTAGTAGTGCAGTTGTCAATGGATTTGTAACGTTTCACGAAATTGAGAGGATATAGAACTGTTTTCTAAAGTTCCGTATACCTAAAAGGAACCCTTGTAGTTTCGTTCTGTACATCCGTCTGTTTGCCCGCAAGGTGTACACCTTTGGAAATCCAAACTATTAGATGTAGAGATATGCTCAAATTTCTTAAGAAAAATGATTTTGAGCGAAACTCTCGGCTCGTTTCTCTGGCATTGCGGAGAGACGTGGAGTCATCTCGTTGTCTCTGCATCTTTTACCGCATATGTCATAGCGAGTGTTCCTAGAAGTTGTTCGAAATAATACCGGTAGATGGATGGATACCACAGAACATATTATAAAAATTTAAAATTCCACCCTCATCACTTCGATGTCCTAAAGTTTAGAATCGTTCGATTCTTTAGAAACTTTTTACCTCGCACAATTCCTTTGTGGAATCAGTTGGCAGCTTGGGTATTTCCGAACGGATACGACATAGGTACCTTCAAGAAAAGAGCATACACATTTCTCAAAAGCTGGCAACGCATCTGCAGGATCTCTGGTGTAGTAGTTGTCTTTGAGCGTCGGTAGTCATTTATGCCGCATGCTCGTTTGTCCCTTGTTATATATATATAAAAAAACGTCTATTGAAGTTATTTAACAAATACCTTTATCGCGTATCAGATACGTAACCCTTCTATATAAGCGTGTCTTGACACGCTCGTGGCCACTTTTTAGGGTTCCGTAGCACTACAAGGAACCCTTATAATTTCGCTCTGTCCGTTCGTCCGTCCGAAAGGTGGTCCCCTCCCCCCTAGCATTACCAAACTATTAGACGTAGAGACTTGAATTTTCCATGTTGATAGAACATGCTAAAAACTCAGTAGGAAAATTATTCTGAACGAAATCAGACAACAACTTTTAAAGTTACTTAACAAATACGTTTATAGCATATCAAATACGTAACCCTTCTATATAATCGTATCTTGACACGCTCATGGCCACTTTTTATTTTATATTATTCTAAAAATTTTAATAGGAGTGGGTGTGACGATGTCTAGAGCGGAATTGTTGATCAAACCAAAAAATATTCGAATTGCCAACGGGCTTTTCTGCTATGTCAAAACTCTACACCTTTTCAAATTGTGAATAACATTACTCAAGGAGAACTTGTGTGTACTGATAAAAAACAACCAAGGTCACCATGAACCAGAAAAAGAAATGAGCAAAACGTTATTACTCACTAGTTTAACATATTAGTCACATACGCCGATAATGTATAATGCTTTGCCATCTTTTCAAAAAAAGGTGTGAATCAGTTTTTTTGTTAGTAACGAGTCGATAAAATTTGAACAAGTAAATGATGGAAACAGACATTATGCATTACAACTAGGAGAAAAATGTTTTTTTATATGAAACCGCACATTATTGTCACTAAATGATATGCATAAATGCGTTTATTATTTTTTAAATATTTACTACTAGCACTTGAAGATGAAATTGACTACCTACCTACCAACACAGGAAACACGATGGGTGATATACTATTTCCTTGTTTTCTTTTATCTAAATCGACCTTGATTTTAGACTAACAATTAAATGTACATACATAAAAATAATCCCAATTTCTCTTAGTCACGGCATCAAGCGTGAATGGCTGGACCGATTCCGCTTTTTTTTTGTGTTTGTTATTGTCAGGAAAAGATTGTTATGAAAAAAAAGTTAAGAAAACTACGCCTAAAATTAGACAATTTAAGAATACTAAACCACCATTTTAAATTATTTCTAATGTAACCACTTTTGACAATTGCAGTAAAAGGGAACGAAAATGGAAATAATATTATAGGATAATAGAATGTATTTAATACTAAGTAACCCAACGTTCGGACAGGATAGTGTTTGCCGGGTCCGCTACTATAACAATAAAAGTACTTGTTGTTTTTTTTTCAGGTAAAGGCCAAAACTAGCGATCTGAAGACAAACAAGCGAGTGAAAGACCCATGTCTTCCACAAGTTTGTTCCTACCCATGTATGACGTCATCGCTGGAAGATTCCTCTGTGGTGATTGTCGGAGGGGGACCTTCGGGAGCTACCTGTGCTGAAACACTACGCAGCGAAGGATTCACAGGACGTGTCACTTTAATAGCTAAAGAAAACTATCTACCCTACGACAGAATTAAGGTTTCCAAGATCGGTACAGCAACAGATATAGAGAAACTGCAAGCTAGAACTCAGCAATACTATAACGATGCTAAAATAGAAATACTGAAGGGCGTAGAAGTGACCAAAGTAAATACGGAAAGCAAATACGTAGAACTGAGCGACACCACGAAACTTCCTTATAGTCATTTGTACTTAGCAACCGGTTCGAAACCACGAGTTCCCGATATACCAGGCGTAGATTTAAAGAATATATTTACTGTTAGAGATTTCGACGATTCAGTTAACATTCTGAAAACTTTGGGCACAGAGAAAGATAAGGATGTCGTTGTATTGGGTTTGAGTTTTATCGGTTTGGAGTCAGCTTCGTCGTGTGTCTCCAAAGCGAAGTCCATGACGGTAGTTGGCAAGGATGTCGCCCCTCTCGGCCAGATATTCGGCAAAGAGATCGGCCAAAGTCTCCAAAAACTATTCCAGGATAACGGCGTCTCGTTTTACTTCGAAACATCCATCGCGAAGTGTAACGGTGAGAACGGAGTCATCAAATCGGTCGAATTAACCAATGGAACCACGCTTCCTGCTGATATGTTAATTCTGGGTGTGGGAACCACGTTCTATACCGAATTCCTCAGAGATAGCGGTATAACTATGAAAGCGAACGGCGCAATCAACGTCAACGATAAATTGGAAACCAATATTAAAAATATTTACGCCGGTGGCGATATAGCTTCCGCTCCCGTATTTGCTCTCGACAACGCTCCTATGAATATCGGTCACGTTGGGTTAGCGCAGTACCACGGGTCGGTAGCCGCCAAAAATATCCTAAAGAAGGAAACGCCTTTAAGAACGGTTCCATACTTCTGGACGATGGTATTCGGTAAGTCCATTCGATATGCTGGGTGCGGTAAACCCTCCAGCTTCCAAATAGAGGGGGACATTTCTGCATTGAAATTTGTCATGTTTTTCTTTAACGAATCGGAAAAAGTCATATCGGTCGCGTCTTGTATGAGAGATCCGGTCGTGTCGCAGTTCGCCGAATTGCTTTACCAGGGTAAAGCACTCTATAAAAAGGACCTGAAAGACGACCCCTTCGCTTGGACCAAAAATATTAATTAAGCATAAAACCAAGGGAGCTGTGCATAAATTAAGTCACATGTTCACCAAAATTTGACATTTTGTGACAACGAGCTGAGGCGGGGCATAAACCTTTGCAAAAATATTGGAAAAAAGAATTTAATTATTTACTTTTAATTATTTCTGATACAGGCGTAAAAATGAAATAATCTGTGATGTCACGCCAGGGGGAAGGGGTTTTAAAAATGTGAAAACCTGTGATACGGATAAAATTTGTGTGATAGGGTTGACCCCAAACGGTACAAAATAAATCAGTATTATTGGCGAATACTTTGTATGAAATCTGTTAAAAATGGAGAGCTCGAAATACTAATTTTATAATACCTACTATCTACTTAAATAAATACTGTTTTCGTTTATTCTGTAATTTGTTACGTACTTAGTGACTTTGTATGATTGTACAGATTTATTTAATTTAGGAAACAAACTTTTTCAACAAAGAAATCTTTGTGTAAGGAAATTGATATTAATTATAAACTATATGGAGGCAAACAGTTGTAATATTTATTTATATTATAGTTATTTGTTAAATTTCTAATTTATTTTATATATACGATAAAAAAATGTGCTTTGACCTCGAATAGTTCATTACCGTTTTTATTATTTAAGTAGGCTCTTACTAAACTGTATTATTAACTTTTATTTAGTTGTTGATAATGTGAGGTCTTCAACATATAATTTATTTAATAAATATTTTGTGTAGCTTAATAAATAATTATTTGTAATACCTGAAGAATAATTTGCGTGAGAAGAGAGTGATTTATAAATAAACGACCTATTGTCCAACAGAGAGTATATTTATAATAATTCGCGATAATTACGCCCTCTGCAGTACTCTGTGATGTAACATTATTAAAATGAATGTTAATTTGCCTGTTTATTCCTGTTTACATTATCACTGTGATAGTCGAGGATATTTTTTAAATTTAATAGTTATATACTACTAATATAATTTATATAATAAATGTTAGTATGCAAGGCTATTTTGATTTTATTTTCATGTTAGAATTGTTAACTGTAAGCTAATAAAGGGTTCTAGAGCATACATGCAGTTATCAATTATAACACTGGTTTTCAAATATCTGACTTCTTCTGTGTTTGGAAAGGCAAATAAAAAGTGGGTCCCGATTAATGCCATTATGCGATATGAGTCGTAAGATTGTGGGGATTCCGAGAACAGCGTCAGACATCTTAACTCGCCCCCACATTTTCAGCAATTTAAACATTCCCAGCAATTTAAGCAGACCTTGGTACTAGACCAGGATAACGGTGGGTAGAAGATATTCCTATACTAATATATGCTTCTACAAATTGCCTGGTTCTGTCTCATTTTTCCATGGGTATATGTACTTGCTTACGATCAGGTGAGCAAACCCTCCATTTATCTCTTTTCATATATAATAAGCAACTACTAACATGAAAAAATGATTGTTTGTTATTATTGTGTGCAATAAGTTTTAAATAATAATGAACAGTAAGCTCACAGGCACATAAAGAGATATATCTAGAAAGGGGGCCAAAAATAATCGTATAATTTGTTTTCATGACAATTTGTAACACAAAGACCAACACCCATCTGTTAATTCCAGTGGTTAAAAAAAACCATGTAAAAACACATGAAAAATAGGGTTTTTCGCAGTTCGCAAGAGGTGTTCCGCCTACAATTAGGATATTTTTTTTTTAAACATAGACAATACATTTATGCACCCGAATCGACACTGTACCAGGTCTAAGGTACAGTCTCGACTGGAAGTGTGGGGCTTGCATGCTGAATGCGAGAATACCCACTAAAAACCAGTGGTTACTCTCTTCACCACAGTGAGAGGCATCATATGGTCACAGTTATGCAACTCTACCATGATTATATTGTTATGATGGTCCAAGACAAAAAAATAATTTCTAGAATATTTTTTTAAAATTTGTGTAGCATAATTAACAAGTCTTTTATCCAAAAATAATGTATAATCAAAAAATTGTAAATACAGAGTTTGTTTGCCATTTTTTTCATATGTTTAAAAGGTCATGCGCCAGCATAATATTGCTTTTTATGTTGTTTTTTATTCTCACAACATTGTAAAACCAAAAATATTATTCAAATTTTAGGTGGAGCCCCACTTCCAAATATTTACTAGAGATATATAATTTTTTTTATTTTATATTTAAAACTTCACAATTATCACACTAATTATTTGAGGGGATTATTTTTTTCTAGTAAAATAAATAAAAAAATTCTGCATTTATTATTCTTTTAATAAATATAACAGTTTTACATACTATTAACTACGAAAATGTATCAATATGAAAATTAAATTTTTAATCCCAACTTTCCTTAACTAGCAGATGCCCTAAACGTTCATACAATGTTACATCTGCTTTAAAAATTCTTCTTGCTTCATCTTCAAACCTTCTCATTCTTGCTTCTTTCTTTCCCAATACCTTCGTGTGTCCACGACTTTCCTCCTAAAAATGAAAACATGGAAAATAATGTCACTAAATAGGACTTTATATTTAAATTTGAGGACCCAGCAGACATTGTCCTGCCTGAACTGTGGGTTACTTGCTATAAACTACTTTCTATTATGCTATAACATAATTCCCTTTCCTGTCCCGTTTCTGTTCCATTTCCTTATCGATTTCGTTTTGCCAGTGCTTTTTTATTATACAAACATACAAACTTTGTCCTAACTATAATGAACACAACAAAAAAGAAATTATACTATTTGGTGTAGACGTTCGGAAGTTAAGCATGTGCATACATTTCAGCTACTCATTTTTACTTTCGACTATAAATTGAGATGTAAGCTATCCTATCATTCCAGTTAGATTGAACTGGACTAGATGTGCAAATTTGATTAAAATCGGTTAAGCACTTTAGAAGTCCATCACGGACAAACAATGTGACATGTGTAATATATATATATATATATATATATGATGATGGTAAACTGGATGCATAGTGAAACAGACTTAGGAAAAATTTGATAACTAAGTCTCATACAGTCAATGATTCAAATATGTCACACTGACCTGTGTAAGATAGGGATGTCTTAAATAAAACATATTTTGTTCTTCAACAGCGAAATCTCGTTCTAATTTGCGTAGGTGCCTAGGCTCTACTTTCTTGACTAATCGGTCTTTTCCTCGGAAAATGTGACCATTTGGAAGGTAGTCACGACGAAATAAGGCTAAAGTTAACTTCATTTCTTAAAAATCTAACAATCGCTCTAACCACCTACTGAATTTCAATAATTCTTTCTAAATTTAATTGTTATCAACCTACAGAATTGCACATTGAAAATAATTATTAATATTTTGTTTTTAAATAAAGACTAAAGATCTCAATTTTCAATGTTGTGTCAAATCACAAACGTCAGTTATCAACTTTTAGTTTAGTGCGACTCAAAGAGTATTTAAAACTATTAAATTATTAACAATTGCCGAAATAATTACCACAATCTGTATTGTGGTCTAATAATATCTTCTTTCCATATGATCCATCTAAATAAAGTTTTTAAACCCAAATCCGTTCAAATTTATAAATAATATAAATTATTCCATTTAATTTTCTCACACCCTGATATAATTATGAGTTAAAATCTTATGCCGGACCTACACATAGCTTCATTTGAATGATGATTTCCATGATCATGTAGTGTGGCCGGGGACTTTGTATAGCAGCGCAAAGTTTTTTGAATACAAAATTCTTCAAGGACAACTATGTACAAACACTTAGATCTATGTCTGGCATTATAATTTGTAAAATGCTGTTAGTACGTCCAATAAATAAAAATGAATAAAAAATTATTTATTTTTGTTGACCGACAAGACTCTAAAGGCCTTTAGAGGTTGCTTATGTGTACTCTATGTAAAGACGTATCTGTGATACTCCACCTTATCTTTAAGTATATACTCTGTTATACTTCATACCGAGACTCAAAATTTTTTCTTCTATGGCTTAAACTATGGCTGTCGATCTCGATCGACAAGTATAAATTAGTGTTAAAAATTTGTAAATATTTTTTACATTAAGTAATCATCTAATGTAATCGGAATATAATAGAATAAATAACTGTTAAGCATGGATTTGAGGGGCTGACAAGTATTTATATCTTGGGGCGGCCTCCGTCCTTGGTTAGTATATTGTTGTTATGTATTTTTGTTCCGCAGTATTGTAACAGTTGGCTTTTTAATATTTTAATAAGTTAGTTATAATTACTTGTTTATATTTCTTTATTTAATAGATAAATAGGTATCTAAAGTTCTCATTTCAGTTTCGCACATAATTCGCCATGGTGTAGGAGTTCCCTTTCACTTTAATTAGTTCTCTCCGTTCGTGCTCTACTTATTATTAACAGTCCGTTTCCTACTGTTTGTTTTATATTTGTTTTAAATACGATGTGAATACAATGTGATATCTGGAGAAATATTAATTCCTGGGATAGTCATGTAAATATGTTAAAGTGACCTACTTTGAACTCCTTATTAGTAAAGTATAGGTATATTGTTTCTCTTATCTACATTAATGTATTGTGATTTTTTCTAAAGTAATTGAATTTATAGTTTTATTCTCATAAGCGAACTTTGTAATTAGGTTAAGTGAAGTGAATAAATGGTTTTATTATTATTATTATATAGTTGAATTGTAATTATATAATATGGTAATATAAATAACATTTCACTTACGGGGAGCGAAACCCACTCCGTCACCGACGAGTTCTTTCGCAAACTTATGCGAGAGGTCTTTGTGTTGAGTGGATTTTAGCACGACGACCGCCAGCTTGGGATCCGATATCACTGCAATATATAACGTCAGATATATGGACTACAGTAGTACCTCTTGGACACTGTAGATACCTACAGTTTGCAATGAAACGCAAGAAGATCACGTCGTTAATTATAATTGAACGATGCCGAATTATACACCCATTTGCAATAGGAAACAGCGCGCCGTAATTCTGAAGCTAATAAAAAAACTTCAACTATTTTTTATTCAGCTTTTTTTACACTAAATAAACTTGTTATAGTTCCAAAGTATCAAAAGTGTTGAAACACGACTTTCATCTTGAGCGATGTGTATTTACATTTATCAATAAGGGCCATACCAAAGAAATAGTGATCTTTAGTTCACGAAATGGCTCGATTTTGATTTAGTGAGTAGAGCACACTAATCTATCTAATTCATTCTAGTCGAGTCTAGACGATCTAGTCGAATCTAGTCAAAACTTGTCGATTTAGTTGAATCTAGAAAAAGTCTAACCTAGTCAGATCTAGTCGAAACTAGTCGAATCTAGTCGAAACTAGTTTGAATCTAGTCAAAACTAGTTTAATCTAGTCGGATCTAGTCGAAACTAGTCGATCTAGTCGAATCTGTTCAAAACAGTGTGATTTATGATGAGGGTTTATATGTAGGTTACTAAAGATCACCCTCTGATCAAAATTCGGCCACAGATCTTTAGATTTGGGTACCATATGCACATTTAAAACTGTTAATTGTTTTTATTCTTAATACAATATATGTCATATTCTTCTATTTGACAAATAATATGTATAATACCGGAGCTAGACATAGCTTTTGAGCTAGTTGAGTGTTTGTACATTTTTTCCCTAGAAGTCTACAAAGTTCTACTAAACTTTGTGCAGTTACACAAAGTCCCCAGCCACAATATGCAATATATTTTTTTACAGTAAAGTTACTTTACCGTTGTGTATTCAGTGGGGGCATTGATATCACTTCTGAATCTTTAGTATTAATGAGAGTAAAAAAAAAATTTATGAAATATTTTTAACATTTGTATACGACTTTTCACTTCCTTTAAATTTTTTTTTTTTCAATTTATTAAATTTTAAGTTAATCTTTGTAAGTACTTTTTCCAGCAGGTATGTGTTTTTTTTTTTAATGTACACATCAAGTAAAGGGTCAAGATAACAAAGAATATAAGGGTAGATGTTGAATTAAAAATCTGTTTTAATAGTGCAACTTTTTGTAAGTGAAATAAATATTATGATGACAATAGTGTTTTTAAATATTGATATAAATTTGACAATTATGTTTATTATATTATATGAAAGAGTATAATGTTGTGATTTTGGGCAAAGGCTACCTCTTCATAGACATAGAAAAGTTATGGATCTGACAAACATTAAATTTTACAGAGCAACAATTAAAAATAATTATGTTAGTTTTTTGCGTATATTTTTTAATTTTAAATATAATTATAATTTTGAATTATTTGACAACCAAAGTACATATCATTTTTTTTTAATGTAGTAATACTATTTAGACTAGATTTAATGCCCAAAAATGGTAAATAATTAATTCCACTATATTTTTCATAACCGTCTTTTACTTTGACAATGTGTCCAGGAATAGGTGAATAATAACGATTATATTTCCTCCATGTACCTAAACAGTTCATACAAGCGCATATAAAAATAATTATCAAAATTATAAAGATGACTTTAAAAAGGAAGTAAGAATTAAGGAATAATGCAAGACTTGATTATAGATTTTATTTTCTCATAATATATTCATACAATGCTTTTTATATTTATATTATAAGTACTTAGAAATAAATATATTTATGAAAAATATATTATTTATTTTATTGATAATAAACTCCATTCAAATTATTTTAATTATTGTTTATAGGATAGCAAAAAACAATAATTGTCTAAAAACACAGAAAGAAGAACTAACTCTAATATTTACAATGATATGTTTTAAAAGTGGAATGTTAAGTGACAAAAATATAATTTTATTTAGTAATAAGCAACAATGAATAAGGTGATCGCGGAATACGAATCGAGACAAATATTATAATCATACAAACTATAAACTTATGAAGATTTTTGAGAATTTCTGATATGAAAGTATCAAAGGGCTTCTCGACTGCTGTTGCGAACCTAATTAACACTAGTGTATCGACAGGAGTGTACCCAGACGAATTGAAACGCGGGTGCGTTAGGCCAATATTCAAAAAAGGTAAACGAACTGATTATGCTAATTATCGTCCCATCACATTACTTTCTTCGATAAATAAGATTATAGAAAAATACATATCTGAACATATACATACATTCTATGTAAAAAACAAAATTCTAGATACAAACCAATACGGCTTTCAAAAAGGTAAGAGTACAGCAAATCTTCTATCTAAATTCACAGATGAAGTTTATGAAAATATTAACAATAAAAAACATGTACTTGCTTTGTTTATTGACTTTTCTCGCGCGTTCGATACTCTCGATCATAATAATTTACTAGAAAAATTAAATACTTGTGGGGTACGAGGTCCCCTACTAAATTGGTGTAAGAACTACCTACAAAATCGGACTTACGTAGTGAAAATACTTAACACATATAGTGAATCTATAAAAATCACAGAAGGAACCGCTCAGGGCTCTGTGCTGGGTCCTCTGCATTTTTTATCGTACGTTAATGACATGAGTAACCCCATCAAACATTGCTCATGTTACCAATTCGCCGACGACACGTGTCTAGTGATTGCTGGAAGAGATATCCATAAAACTTACGAACTACTTCAATCTGATTTTGATACTCTTTGCAAGTGGTGCCACGATGCAGGATTAGTGCTCAACTCTGAAAAAACAAAATTACTTCACATAAAGTCACCCTATATACTCAATCCACCACATCAAAAATTAATAGCTCACAAACACATATGTTTACATAAAAAGGACATGAACGGGTGTTCTTGTCCTAACATCGAACTAGTCAAAAGACATACTTACCTAGGACTCACATTAGATGATAAACTTAACTGGATTTATCATATTGACCACGTTTGTAATAAGCTAAGACAATTCCTATCGATCATAAATAACATTAAACGACGTATACCCTATAAAGTAATCTGCTTAAGTCGAGCGTGCTCGAGAGCGCGGTAGAGAGGAACAATTGTCTAAAGCGTTCGATGCTATTACGTAAAATAATTTTTAGGTATGTTTAATATTCCCAGTTCACCCCTAAGCTTTAAAATTGTGTGTGAGGAGGGGTTAGTCTTCTTCCAGGGGCTCTCCTCCCTTGTATCTTCCCCTGCATTATAAGTTGTAGCAGTTGATTCTCGTTGCTCCGCATTATATGGCCCAGATATTCTAATTTTTTTTGCTTTATGATCTTAAGAATTTCCACTTTTTTATTAATCTTCTGCAAAACCCTTTTCGTTGTGTGTGTTACATTAGACGATAGATTATTTTTAAAACAGTAAAAACTTCGATATGATACCCGTGCGAAGCTGGGGTGGACAGCTTGTCTACTCTAATGTAATCGTTTAAAAATTTTCTCCTTAGCAAAGTCTTACTGATTACGATTAATAGTTTGAATTTTGTTATTACATGTAGTTTTATTTTAGTTAAATAATAGTACCTAACATGTAAAATAGGTAGAGATAACGGTGCTCTACATCTGTGGATTAGTTTTACAAAGTTTGCCCCGGGAACATGTCTAGCTTTGAACGCCTATTGTTAGTACTTAAGCACGGGGCAAAGTTGTCGGGACTTGTCCGTGAAATATCCTAACATAAAGGCATAACATTTGTATTATTGTTCATAAAGTTCACAGTAGTTTAGAAGATTCAAATTTATTCATAAATGTTATAATGTATTCAGTTTTCTTCTATTCTTTTCTATTACTTCTTCCTAGAGTTATACCGGTCTTATACCAGGGTCTGCTTAGATGGTAGAGGATGTGGTTGAGGGGCGAGTTAAGGTACATGATCGACATCTGACGTCATCATCGGAACCCTCACGATCTCTACAACCTTACGACTAATATCACAAAGTGACATTAATCGGGTCCTGCTATTTTACGTCCCTTCCGATACACTGAGGAGGTCGAATATCAAATACAAACCGGTGTTAGAATGGGTTATCCACCTATCATCCGGTCGCAGCAAGAGTTACTTAACCTAGCGATCGACTCAAATGCCGACCACTGATTAAGCCACGACCTTCTCTTCTAGATAAACATAAAGCAGCTGTAGCCATCTCTCAGTGCACTTAGTTTAAAACTTCTCAACTTTGAATGTTTCCTTATTTCACAGTCGCTTATTTGTTTTGTAAAAATACGAAGAGATCGCAACATTTTCGCTACATTTTTTGCAGCTGAGTATTCCTGTGAAGGCAGTAAACAAGATTACAGAAATCGTAGTTAGTTATTTACGGTCTTTGAAATGTAATCCACTCCAAGTTGCTGATATCAGCTCTTTAGAACTGATGACATCATCCATCCTTTAGACCAGCAGCTGTCACTGGTAGCGCCACGCTTGGAATTATTTTAGCCTGCAGTCGAATTGGACCAGCGTGTCCAGATACCAGCACCGCCCTCACATAAGTTTCGCCTGAAATGGCGGCAATGCTGTCACGTTGAGTAGAGGTATTGTTGTTGCGTTTCGTTCGGCTTGTGAGAGTTCCCGGTGGCCCAAATCCCTCCATCTAGCAACACATCTGCTATCCTCCTGGTGATGCACATGTCCTTGGATGAAGGTCAGTCGCTCGTGTAAACCACGTCCGTTTGCCCGTTGTAATTTAGAAAAGCCTTCTATACTTTTGAACCAATATAACTAAGAGACCGTCTCGAAAAAGTATGTGTATGCTAATTTTGCCAAGCCTGTGAGCGCTTTGAAGCTATCGTCTTACTCAATTGATCGTCTCAAGGCCCACGAGAGACGAGAGTGTTGATACAACTAAGCCTCATCAACTCAACTGTAGAAGGAATGGAATAAAATCTGCAAACTACCTAGTTTAAGCTACCCTAAGGGTATTGTACCCCCCACTCCTAACATAAGCTTTTAATTTGAGCTCGATAATACAGGTAAACGAGGTAATTATAGACATAACATAAAATTATTCCTAGTATAATTGTTATATAACTAGTTTTAAATTATTGTTATTTTTTTATATATTTAGCCTATACTGTCCCACTGCTGGGCAAAGGCCTCCCCCTTTTCCAACCACACCTTCCTTTCCCATCTGAATCCATTACTTTCCCGCAAAGGCGTCCAAGTCGTCGCGTATTGTTTTTCTTTATTTATAAGTATTTCCAATTGAAATGACAGTTAAAATTAATGTGATAAAACATATTTGCTAAATAACTACTTTGTTGTCCGATTTCGTTCAAAATATTTTTTCTTTTGAGTTTTTAGCGTGTTCCATCAACATGGAAAATTTCAAGCCTCAACGTCTAATAGTTCCGAAATGCTAGGGCCACCTTGCGGGCAGACAGACGGACGGACGTACAGAGTGAAACTATAAGAGTTCCTAGTAGTACTACGGTTACAAAATGTGGTACTTGAACAGGGGGAGGTGGAAGGGGTTAACGGCGTAGGGAATTAATTTACTGAATTCACCGAACATACCCGAGTGGAGTATTGGCGATTTTATAAATTTCGATTTTAATGTTATTACATCTACACTGCGGCCTGTCAGGAAAGGCGAAACTTTCTCGTTAAAGCGCTATCTAAAATCTGGCCACAACGTCCGTTCCAGAAAACGCTATAAATTTTAAAATTCACCGTTAATATAATCGCTTAATTTATCACCATGGCGACCGAAGTTTCAATACCACGCCGCTCGCCGCAGATATGCACCATTTATACTTCTATCCCTTCGGAAGTCACCCATTCTAAATCAAACATGGCGCCAATCCCCGCGATTTCCATGCAGGGGTAAGCGCATATTTTAATATCCATAATGGCTGGAGCTGGGCGGATTTATTGGAGATTTGCGGGATATATTTGCTGGATGTTATTTACATTCGCGAAGGCTCTAGCATACTGTACGTTTGCTTTGGTCAAACAGACTGTCTGGTGCTCAATTTTGGGAATTATTTGTATTGGAATATTGAAACTAGAGATGACTTTCCATACCCGTCTGACCGAAAGATAGTCACCCTCCTAGCATTTCTAAACTATTAGTCGTAGATACTTGAAATTTTCCATGTCGATAGAACATGATGAAAACTCATTAGGCAAATTATTTGGAACGAAATCGGACGACAACTTTTGAAGTAATTTTACAAATACGTTTATCGCGTATCAGATACGGAACCCTTCTATATTAGCGTGTCTAGATATGCTCTAGGCCATTTTTTTTATTTATGTTACGAGGAGGCAGACGAGCAGGCACCGAAGTGCCTACCGGTGCCCATGGACATCTGCACGACCAGAAGGCCAACTTCAAATGAAGCTATGTCTGGCTCCGGTATAATGGTAAACTGTAAAGTTTCCTATTACATGGCGCCATGCTGTCGCCTTCGCTCGTTGGAATTGCAAGGAACATCGGCGTCGAGAGCTTCCGCGTTGCCAAGAGCCGGGTTCAGGTATTGGCACTGTGAATTTTTTGGAATTTATCGGTCCATGTGTGTAGAGCACACATACGAGCTGATACCTGCGATTTCATCTGTTGATATACTTTTTATTTATATGTATATCTATATATACAAATTGCCAGTCCGACCGTCCGCCCGCAAGGTGGTCACCATCGTCTAGGATTTCTAAACTATTAGATGTAGAGGCTTATTTTGAAATTGACGGACGAAATCGGACCACAACTTTTGAAGTCATTTAACAAATACCTCTATCGCGATTCAGAACCCTTCTATGTATGTAAGCGTATCTTGACATGCTCTTAGCCACTTTTTTATTTTTAAATATTTCACATAAATTATGAATACCGCAAATATGTGGTATCGCAAAAGTATGTATAAATGAAACAATGTAAAAGTTATCTGCAGTGTGCAATAGGGTTTCCGAATGTGCAATAAGAAATTTTCTAGAAAGTGGTCTCTTCGATATCGGGCGGTACAAATTCAAACCTGTAATTTGAATATGGAAGGCGACCGACTCGGTTTCTACTAGATCAGGGCTGGCCAAGCTTCTTAATAGTCCGATCTAGGGTCACGGTAGTGACCCCCACGACGAGGCAAGTGAAGCACACGGGCTCTACCTGTCTTTTCTCGACACGCTTCAATGTTTTCTGAAATTTCATAAATTGGCATTGGATTATTCCAGATAGGTATACAAGATTCTAGGAATAGAGCCTAGTAGTGAACTTATTAAAAATATAAAATTTCAATTGCATAGAGTGTATATTTTGACTCACGTGTAGAGTCAGTGAAGTTATGACGTACAAATATAATACAATACAATTGTATTTGTATTAATATAAATTTAAAAGGTGTGCAAAAAAGTATAGAAGAATTTTCGGGAATTATTTGTTACGTGTTTTCAAAATTTTCTAAAATATATCTACACAAAAATCAGAAAACAACTCGAGGTACAAGATAAAATTAAAATAATTTCGAATAATATTTTACTTACGCCCTGACAGGGTATTATGTAAAATTAAATAAATAAATAATATTTAAAAAAGTCTTTGGTAGAGTGCACAAATTGCAGCAGCGTTGTCGCGTTGGATACCTAAGCTTTTCCTCTGACCCAAGAAGAAACCAGCTTTATTGTCTTCCAAAGCATCTATCAGCCGTTGAGCTAATTTTCGATGTACAGAATGAGCTCCATGTCCCCATGGACGTACTCTACGCCGAAAGCGACAAAAATCAATAGAAAAAGAACTTTTAAATTTTGTTGTTCTCGGCCAAAAAAACAGTTGCGCCAGCTTGGGGCATTGGAATTTACATTGGCCTTAAAGAACGTCTATAACTTTGTTTTATAGTTTATAATAAGATATTTATACGAGTACGTTTAGTTCGAACGTTAAAGTACTTTATTGAACTAGACGTACTGAAGTCCGTCAGGTTCACGGCTCAAACCCCAAACCACTGGACAATTGACTATTTTAAGCTATTACAAGTTTTTAAATTAGCTTACCTGAAATGTTAAAGAGAATGTTAGGCATACATCAAAGCATTCATAATCACTTAATAAAAGTAACGTAGATATTTAATCAATTCTTCGTTTCGGGTTTATTTATTACATCCTTATTTTTTATATAAATACTTTTTTCTTACTACTGTCTTGGTGTTGCTCAATACAATCCAACTATCTAACCAAACTAGCGCAAGTGGAAAACAGTAAACATTCGGTGTAAGCGCGGCTCAGCGAAACCTGGGCGTTCAATTTTGTTTTACGACTCATATGCGAACAGAATAGGTGTAACGGTGAACCAATTTTTCTAAATACTTATAATTTATTTTATTTTATTTCATCTAAGGTTTGAGAAGGTTGTACCTTAATTAGTAACCGGCATCTGAGTCGATCGCTTGGTTAAGGGGGTCTTACCGCGGCCGGGTGATAGATGTTTCACCCATTCTAACTGGTTTTCAAACATTTGACCTCCTCAGTATCTAGGAAGGGCATGAAATTGTAATCTAAGAGGAATATTAAGTTTTGTAGAAACAGTTGAAAATGAAAGGAAATAAAATGCTTATTATTATGTCCAGACTCAAGGCGGGAATCGAACCTTCGGTTCAGGAGGTCGGAATACTGCCCACTGCGCCAAAGGGGAAGTCGTACAATAATAAATACTTATATAGATAATACATCCAGACTTGAGGCGGAAATCAAACACCGGAGAGGAAAATAGGGTCATTGCCCATTCTGCTAACAGCATTGTCAAGCTAGGAAAATAATATTAAATACAATATAATAATAGTTCATTATTATACCTACAAAAGTGCCTTATAAAAAAATAACACGCTTATAAATAAATAACACATTGCCAGTATTTGCAAAATAAAAAAGTATCCAGTTTATACGAAAGAAGTAAAGGCACTTAAATTCTTACACGTGAGTCATATAGGAAAGCGACACTTACCTACATAATAAGTTATTTTGTTTTGAAAAGAGCGTGTACTAATAAACATCAAGTGTTTCAAGAAAGTACTGTAAGTTATCCCTTTGGATGCGGGGCACGGAGCGTTCGTAAAAAAATATCCGTCTAACAACGTCCTTCAAGACGGATAAAGCGAAATACGTGTTAAGAGACGAAATGTCCTTAGCATTCTAATATATATCTGTGGGCATCGCTAAACAATGGTCAGTTTACCATCAGGTGAGAGCCCATTTTCCCCGTGCTAAATAAACAATTGCTTTTTGATCCAATTTTTTTTTTAACTTTCGATTACACGCCGCAATCTTGATTCCACTGGTTACCGACTGGTACAGGAAACCTGAATATTTATAAATTTAAACACATTACAAAAAAATGTGTTTTTCTACTAAAAATATATATATAGAGCTTGTAAAAGTCTACTTGAATAAAATATCATTTGAATTTGAATTTATATAAATATACTATACGGTACTATAAAACACACGCACATCTGTTCCTTTGGTAGACAACTTAATGCCTGTGTTTTAAAGTAACAGGCGCCTGTTATAGACAAATATATATTTTGTAGAAATATATAAATACATATATATAGATAATACACCCAGACTTGAGGCGGGAATCAAACCCATATTAAAAGAAAAAGTCTCTCAACACAAAAACCGGTGATAAAATAAAGTGAGTACATTCGCGGTCCGCGGCGAGTTACTCTTATAGACTTTTTAAGATATACAATTCCGTAGTACATTATTTTGTTCTATTTCGTAAAGGTTCAAGCCAGCGCAATCAATGTAAGCGCGCAAAAATATGGTTTTTACGATATCACGTTACAAATTATTGAAATTTTCGGCTTTAATCTTCAATAATATATACATAGTAATACCCTGTGGTTTATTAGGAATTTGTAATGGTAGCCAAGTAAATATTGATAGTTACCAAAACCGAGCCTCTGGCGCCCTAATCAGTTGGTGGACGATGACTCAAATGGGTTTTATGTGAATACGCTGGTGATGGTCCAGCACAATCTTTTGCAAAATTTTTCCGGGTTTATCGGGTCCTTTTGCGAACGGGGCCATAAGTAAAAGCATGTCTCGGCTAAAGATATGGTATGTCAATGTTGGGTCGTGCAATATCCAAATGATAAAAAGTGAAAGTTAAGGATGGAAGTCGGTAAACGAAAGTGCCCCCACACGTCGCTCCAAGTCGTCGCTGTTATTTGCACTTTCACCTACGCCAAGCGACCTGTACGTCTAATTGTTTTCTGCTCATCAATCCTCTTTACTTAGAAAGGAAACGGGATAGAAGAAAGTTTTAACTATTCGTTTCATTATTTGTTTAGTCGTTTATTCGTATCATTGTACTGGTAGCAAGAGTTCGCATATTAAATATAATTGCTTTTGATTCAACCTTATTAATATCGACTTCAAAACTGAAAAGTTTTTGTTTTAATATCTTAATATATATAAATTACGCGCCACGTTGTTTGTCCGCGATGGACTCCTAAACTGATTAAGTGATTTTAATCAAATTCACACACCGTGTGCAGTTAGATCCAACTTGAAAGATAGGATAGGTTACATCTCAATTTACAGTCGCAAATAAACATGAGTCGCTGAAATGTATGCACGTCCATAATTTCCGAATGACTGCACCAAATTGGATAATTTATTTTTTGTTGCGTACGTTATTGTTAGGACAAGGTTTGTTTAATAAAAAAGGAAGGACAAAGCGAAAGCGAAAAAAAAAAGAAAATGAAACGGAAACGGAACGGGAACGGGGAAAAATGTTATAGGATGTAGTATAAATAATAAGTAATCTAACGTTCGAGCTGGTTAACGTCTGCCGGGTTCGCTATTAGTTTATAAAAAAAAATACATTTCACATTAGTGAGATTAACATAAAGAAACTCAACTCCGGGAAACGATAACAACAAAGATGTGAAAATGTAATGCAGAATTGATCTACAACAGCGTTGAAATGAAACAAAAACAAGAGCTGTCTGTGTCTAGAAAAAATATCTAGCTCAATTGGTTCCGTGCTATCGCAAGTTTGCTCCTTTAATGGACCAATACTAAGATCTAATCCACAAATTCGTGATTCCGCATAAACGTATGGAATGTATGGATTTCTGCAGTTAAGTGATCACACGTACACTTAAGGCACTCAAAAGCGATTTCTAGTTGAAGATAGAAATACTTCTCCGAGAACGAAGTCAGGAAATACGCGTGTGAAAGTAGATGGAATTTCCCATGGAAATTCTTATTGTAATAAACGAATACAAGTAACTATGACAATTAATTAGTAGCCTCTGGTAGCTTCATTAAAGAGAGACGGTGCGCGTAGAGTTATAGGGGGAGAGGAGAATTAAGACGTTACTTAAAAGAGTTTAACCAAAGTCATAATACGAGGAGAATTATGACTTTGGTTAAACTCTATGAATGCCCTATAACTCTACGCCCTAAAACTCTACACCCCTATAACTCTACGCCCACCTTCTCAAGAAATAAATTTGGACATCATATGATTACGTTAGTGAAGGTTAAACGAAGGAAAACATAGAATGAGATCTGAGCGGAATTGGTTGGGCAGGGAAGGTAACACGGCCAGCGAGGGTGAGTGTTACTGTCCACTTTAAAAGAGCTCTTAAACCTACACCTGGGTCGCAAGTCCTAGACCATGCCTTGTTTCCTCTGCAATGCAATGTATCCGATACCTGCACGTGTTGTCTGAGTTAACCCTATAGAAGAGGACAGACGGATCAATCCATTATGATTGAAGTACGCCCTTTCTGATGAACCGTCATATTTTTTTTTCTCGTAGTGTTGTGGGGATAGATGTAATAAATGTTAAGCAGATTCATTATCGCTAAAGATCGCCGGCTGATCGAATTTCATCCATAAACCATTTTGCATAAAACGACAAATGTTCTATTCGCATAAAAATAAATTTGACAATTAATGCAACATACGGTAGGCACGATTACGCTTTGACATTATCCTATACATGTGCGTGTAAAAGGAGTAAATTCTTTAGCATTGATGTCCGTGTGGTTTCATTTTAATAATTTAATATATCAATATTGCATATTATAATAAAATGTTAGCATTCGCACACCTTCCTCTATATGAACGACGATTGTGCCAAATTTTATACTCTTCCGTCCGTGTGTTCCGTAATTTTCTTAAAAAGGTACCTAAAGTTTTGGCTTCGAGTATTAATCTTCTTTGTAGCGTTATCCCGGTTAAGTACCAGGGTCCGCTTAGATTGCAAAGGATGTGGCTGTGGGGCGAGTTAAGATGACCGATTGCCATCTGACGTCATCCTCGAAATCCCAACGAACATTACGACTAATATCACAAAGTGACATTAATCGGGTCCCACTGTTTTACGTGCTTTTCGAAAAACGGATGAGGTCGGATATCAAATATAAGCCAGTGCTAGAATGGGTAATCCATCTATCACCCGGTCGCAGCCAGAGCAACTTAACCTAGTGATCAACTCAAACGCCGATAACTGTTTAGGCCACGACCTTCTCATTGGCTTCGAGTATTAATATATATATATTATTTAGATATGAATTAATACTCATAATTCCTTTACTTTTCACATGATCAGAATACTCACATTTATATATTACACACCGTCATTGTTAAAAATATATAATAAAAATCAAAACAATTAACTATCATCATTGCCAGGTGGCAATGTTCCTTTCTAGGAACAATATATTCCAGCTTTCTGGCTGGCGGCATTCCCTCTTTGAATTCCGATACTTATCCGTTGTCCTAAATACGATACAAAGATATTGAGTTGAACGTAAAAGTCCAGTTGCATTACTTTGTGATTGGATGAAGTGGTCTACAACTTACAAGGGGTTTTAATAATTGTTTTATCTATACTAATATATAAAGCTGAAGAGTTTGTTTGTTTGAACGCGCTAACCTCAGGAAATATAGATCCGATTTGAATTTTTTTTTCAGTGTTATATAGGTCGTTTACCGAGGAAGGCTATAGACTATATATCAGACCAATAGGAGCGCAGCACCAATGAAGAATGATTCAAAATCGGGGATTTTTTTCCCATTTGAGAGCTTCCGCTGCGTGCGCTGCGTAAATGGTTAAAGTTTCGCAAAAGTCATATGTGACAAAATTGTTCCCCATTAAAAGTTCTAAGTAAAATTCCGCGACAGCATATGTTTTAAGGTTGGCCCCGTATAACCTTTATTATAATCAAATTTGTTCTAAAATAATGCATTATTTGTGAAGATCTTTTTATAAACATAATATTAATCCTTATCCAAAAACTATTTTTAAACCTCTAAGTGATAAGAGTGGCACACGCGGTCGAAGTCATGGGGTACAGCTAGTATCTGAATATCAATTTAGATGAGATCACAATTTCAAACTAATACCTAACAGCAGTTTCAATTTTTAAAACTTTACAATCTAATTTAATTTCGGCTTCAAGCGAACAAGATGTGAAGTATGCAGTCGTGTAAACTGGGGCATTTATATTTTTGAGATGTGTCGAAGTCTGTCTTATATATTATTAAGAGTGGGTGAAAAGGGGTCGGGAGGGCGTGAAAAATTCAACTCCAGCAACCGCCCGCTCTGCAACATGCAGCTTCTATATAATAAAAATTCTTATTTGTGCCTGTTGCCTGTAATTTTCTACAGATAGAACTTTTACTGTAACACTAGACGCGACGCTCGTTCATTACATTGCATTAGTTCTTCGCGGGTCTCTTGTTTAAAGCTCCGATAACTGCTGTCTTTCTGTTCTAACGATTTTTCATTTTAACAAGACGTCACTCTTTACTTACTCAGTAAAGGAAATGACTTTGTTAGTATCTCGTGACGGGCTGAAAGGTCCAATTTCAACAATTTTAACAACGCCCTTCGAGCTAATGGTTTAAAAATATTGAAATTTAAGCATTTACTGTATTATTTATGAGTCTCTACCATATATAAGATATATCTTTGACAGTATCCAGTTTTTATTTCTTATGTATTACAAAACAATAATTTGCTACTTATGAAGCTATTATACCGTTTTTATCTTTATCCAATGAAATACTAGATACGTTGTACATTTTACGCGGACCAAATTTCCCTTTATAGCATTTCGTTAAAATCAATATCTTTGAAGATATGAGAGATTTAAAATGCAAGGACTGAGGCGGTCGACTGTCGGTGCGGTAAGCAACTAATAGATGGCGCTGTTTTGATGTTAAATAGCAAGCCAACATTCGGGCAGGACAACGTCTGCTGTGTCCGCTAGTAATTTATGTATTGATAGTTATTATCTGAATGACTTTTATCTTCTTAATGCAATTGTAGTTAGATGTTAAAACATTTTAACAAAGATTGATTCTATAATGTACGGTTAATCGAGATTAACCTGTTAGTTTAAAATATTTTTAAAATCCGGTTAATAGTCCAATCATTTGGTACTTTTGCCTAGGAAGCTTTCCGTTCTGATAATTGGGAATATTTTAGATTTTGATGTGCTCTTTCCGAATTTTAACTTTACCACCTCGTATTTATGCCCCTCGCGCCGCCATATTGGAAACATGTCGCGTAATTGAATTGTCTTGACAATATCTCCTTTCCGACTTATTTCACAATAAAAACAGTTATATACAAAATGAAACTAGTAAATAGTTTAGGCATAGCGAAGTATATTCTAAAAGGCGTTTTGCTCGTTATATTTCTGAATTGGAAAAATATTTTTTATCTATTCTATATGCCGTAACAGACGTAGGTAGATACACTATAAAATATTTAAAACATTTTGGTTATATATATATATATGTATTTATAAGATATTAATACATACTTAGATATGTCTGTAAATACACTTGGGTATTGCACTACCAAACATCTACCAAACATTACGCTATCAAAGCACGCGCAGATGCACTGCCAGTCTTTAAAAAATATGTAAACATTCTGGCTTAGCAAATTTGCTGCTTTTATATGTAAATATATATAATATAAAATATACACACGGGAGAATAACACTAACAATTTTTAAGGAACGTCTCTTTTGATAGAACTTTGTGAAATTTTCGAATTCGGTGTCCCATACAAAACGTTAACGATACGAAGCGCAGCATCGGCGGTCTGCGGATGAATGCAGAATTGCTGTCACCACAATCGGCCTGCCCACTGCCGACTGCCGACACAACACTCATTGACGATTCATCGGCGACTGGCAAATTCTCTGTATTCTGGACCCGCTGTCGTGATTGCGCCTTGGACGTGGTTAGATTTGTCCTGCCACCGTCGCCTCTACATTTTATCGCAGCTCCAAACCTCAATGGCGTAATCGAATAATGCAGATGTAATTTTACAATCAGTTTGTGTTGAATTTTTATTGTGTGTAAAATTCTGTATTTGTAATATAGTACTTCATTTTTGTTTTAACTTAGAGTTCTGCTGTAAATGTATTATTATTTCGACACTCTCACACGTCCCTTCTTTGTACCTAACATAAAAAAAGAACTAAATTATATAGCCACGTATCAGATCCAACTTTATATCCTAGCCATCTAATCTAAGGTACCACTCAAACAGACAACAAAAATTTTTAAGCTTCGTTCAATTGTTTAAATGTGACCAGTGAAAAGTATGCGTACGAGAAAGTTATGTTTACATTTGATTGCAACAAAATAAGATCTTTTAAAGAATTTGCTTGCCGGTACTGAAAATTATAGCAAAAACTTTAAAAAGCCTTTGCCCAGAATAAGACAAGTTGCTAAATTTTTTTATTCTGATTGATTGTTTATCCTTCAGGCTAACAGGATCCTCTTCATAACTTTAACTAGTCTAGGTTTCATCACAGAGTTTTCTACTTATATTAATGAGTATCACCTATTGCACATTCATTGGCTAATTCAGAATTGTTACCTATAACACAGGCATTAAGTTGTCTACCTTAGGAACAGACCTCCGTGTGTCATATAGTCCTGTATATATATATTTATTTATTATAACACTAACAACTACTCTATAATCTAAAACTAGCTTAATCAAACTTCTAGTACAATAAAGCGTGTTGATTAAAAAAGGTATGTCCCCTCAGTGCTTTGCTGAAAGTGAGTACATGTTCTCACTTACAGTAGACATTTACTTATATATTTATAGACACGTGGCTTGGAAAAGGCAATATCGTGCTGCGAAGACAAAGCTTCAGACCATCCCTTCTACTGTTGAGCTATTGAGGTTATTTTTTTATGTTACAAGGGGCAAACGAGCAAGCAGCTAAGTGCCTACTGACCATGAACATCTGCACGATCAGAAAGCAAGCAGATGCGTTCGGGCCTTTAATGACGAGTTTAGGCCACCGGGATGTCTCACAAACCGAACGAAACGCGACAACAATACCATCACTTGACATGACAGCATTGTCGTTACTTCACGCCGATCGTGTGTAAGAAAGAGGGACTGGTACCTGGACGTGAGGGTCGTATTCGGCTACAAGCATGGCGCTACGTCTAATTAGAAAGACAGGGGTAAACTATCTATTTTACGTGTGTTAATATTTTTATTTCCATTTTACTACATTTTTCAGCTGTCATGTAGTATGTCAGGTGCAACACCCCTGTTCATCTCCTGTGACCCGAACGTGTGGCGTCTGCGCTCAAAGAACTCACAAGGCCTTTGTGGAAAATATTTGGTGAACAGCGGATGTTCGCTGAAAAACCTGGCACTTTTATAGAGATGGTTTCACGGTGAAAAAACCCAAAACAAAGAAGGCTGCTGGTTTTAATAAACGGTTTTCCATAATAATATTAAGATACTAGTCGTTTCCCGTGACTTTTTTTACATAAAATAAAACTTGCAAAACCTCTTTAATGGCCTTATTGTATTTTTTTTTTGATTTATTTAAAAACAGAGATCTGACATTAACAGAATCAAAGTATCTTAATGGTATGATTTATTTACCTTTTAATATAAAAATAATAGTGTTATATTTTGTTTTTTTTGGTATAATAATAGGATGATTAATTTTACTATTTATATGTCTTTTTGAGTAAAAAAATATTTTAGTTGTACAAAAACAGCTGTATGTCAGTGTTGGTTGGCGATACCGGAATAATTCATAAAGATGCGGGTTTGGATCCATTTCACACCTCAGAGATTTATACCACCGCACGAAACATTACGCTGCGTGCGACGCTAACAGCGCGCGACGGCCAACTGACTGGCATGGCATTCTTGACTCTTGTTTGATTCAACATTGAATTTGGAATACGAAAGAGCTTTGGTTCCAAATTCAAACCGGAACTTTTTTTTTCATTTACAGGCAAAGGTGTGATAATGTAGAGCGTTATATTTTCTGTCCCTAGTTTCTCACTTAAGAAGGCTTCGACAACGCTTCCGACATCCTGACTCAATTAATCTCTAATTAGAAACGAGAGTGCTCTTAATGTTGAGAGGCGGATTTCACATCGTTGCCTGTCACTAAAGTAAATGGAAATCTGACAGGTCGATGGGTGTCAGAGCCGCTGATATTTAGGTCAAATCCCAGTTATCTAGGGTAGCACTTGGATTACATAAAGTGCCATAAAATAATACTGGCCGTATATACATAAATAAAATTAAACACGATAGAATTGTCTGTTTCTTCATCGAAATTAAAATCCTTTATTCAGTGTATGATCCTATATGGTACATATAACAAACAAAGTTCCGTCCCTTTGTATGTTAAACGTAATCTCCGAAACGTCTTGATCGTTTTTAATGCGACTTTCGACAGCTGATAATGTAAAGGTACAGGCTATTTATTACGAGTACCTAATAACTTTAGCATAAAATTAGGGTTCCCACAAAAACATGACAACCTAAAACATTAATAAAATCGTTGAAATCCTTGAAAAACAAAGTCCCTGCAATAGCTAGTAAAATTATTATTATTTTATTATAAATAATATTATGAATGTTTTTTTATACATATCTAAATTCCCGTTTTTCCGTCTAGTAAGTTTAAATTAAAAGGTTGTGATCGATAATATTCCTGCGACAGAGGGATTTGAACCGGGCTCCTCGCGGATTTCATTACATCCCTTCTACCGTTGCGCCATTGGGGTTTAAAATTACTTTCTTTGAATTTTCATGACAAAACATAAACTACGACAAGCAAACAAACATTAATGTTTATATCCCTAATAAGTAATTTACGCTGACATTTGCTTATGCAGTGTTTTCTCTAGTCATGACTTATGATAATTCCCGCCTGCTGCAATTTGTTACGTTTTAATCAATTTATGGTATTTTTATTATGGTCGGTTGTCGAACCTAGAATTGTAAGTGGGATTTGTGTATTCGAACCCGAATAACCTTCCGTTGTTTTAAAAACTTAGTTTACAACGCGCCCTGAAGAGCCCAGATACACAACATTTTGAAGTAAAAACAAAATATTATAAAATTACTGACCAATTCTTGTTAAAAATAAATATTTGTAAATACCCGTATCGTATCGGGGAACACCTGGTTGCATTGTTCTATACTAAAACACCTCGCCCTTATCGATTCCATTATCTTTCCCGGAAATTCTTTAAACGTGTGATTTTTCACGTCTGCTTATCGTTATAAGACAGACGCAATAATAGAACGTTAAGTTTAGAATAATTTAAGTATAAATGTATACTCTATAGTCTATAGTTTATTATATAAAGCTGAATAGTTTGTTTGTTTGCTTGAACACGCCAATCTTAAGAACTACTGGTCCGATTTGAAAAACTCCTTCAGTGTTAGGTGATCTATTTATCAGGCAAGGCTATACATATAGCATCACGCTGAGGCCAATAGGAGCGGAACCCAACGAAGAATATTTCAAAATCGAGGGTTCATTTTCCCGTTTGAGAGCTGTCCCCGCGTGCGGATATTATACATATGTGTGTGAATTGTATGGCATTGGTGTGCGTGAGCTTTTATTTTAATAATTTAATATTTTTATAATGCATATTTTAGAAATATATTAGCATTTGCACACCGTTCTCTATATGAACTACAATCGTGCCAAATTTAATATTCCTCTGTTCGCCGAAACTTTTCTCTTCACTTATTAATATACAGATATGATATATATCAGTATGGTTAATTCTTATTCTTATTTTTGTAATTATTTCAAATCAAAATGCATTTTTTCTTTAATATTTATAAAGTCTCGCGGACGGATGTGGGGTGTGTGAGTCTAACAGAATTCTCTAATTAAGTTTAGGCGCAGAGGCCGGTTCGCTGACGTTGCACTATAGTTAGCGAGTTTTCGTTCATCTCTCTTTTCTCACAGCGGCGTGGCAACAGTCCACAGTGGGAGTAGAAAGCTAACACTTTGGAATGTGCTGTAAGGAAAATAAAATGGAATAAATACGCGATTTCGAGATATTAATCCAGGATAAAATCTGTTTTATTGGTAGACTTGAGATTATAAATGTTAGTCTTTATAACCTACTACTTCAGTGCAAGATAGACTAAGTTAATAAATCTACAAAGCAGTTTTTTTTTTTAAATTTGGTTACAATTAAGGTATCTTAAAGAGCCCTTTCATAATATCTTAAAAAAAATTCCGATTTAATTATAATATTATGTTTTTGTAAGCAGTGAAGACGTAGTGGCCGATATGATCATAACAATATTTTTTGTTTTTATGCCAGCATTCGGGCGGCATGCCGCGTTGACAATTTACTCAAGTCAGCCGAATAAGAAAAGGACATAAGTTCGAAAATAACACAACATTCATATTTTATTCTATTTTGAATTTGTGTCGTTTAATGTCTGTCGCGTGGAATAGTTTAATTTTTAAGTTTACAAAATTGAATGATTTTTCGACTCTGTCATCCAATACATTGTTAAATCATCTTGAATCTTATCAGTTACACACGCAACTGTTTGTTTTATTGCACCAGTTTTATCGTGATATCGTTCGAATTTGCATATAACTTCCGTACATCGATATATACGTTACGTTCCTAATAAGCGATGTTAGATAATGCGTTCATTATCTAACATCGCTTATAAGAAACGTAACATATCTATCATCATTGGCTGTGACATTCAGACTTTAACGCAAGGTCACCACGCAGTTGCAACGTGGTGTCACATTGCGTTGAAAATCTTCTATCATCGTTTTATCGGATAAAACACGCCGTGTGAAGTGTGTTAGAAATATAAAAAGTTTATCTTAATAAATTATAAACTGTAACAGTATTTATCAATAATGTACTTATGTTTCAATACCGTACTAATTCGGCAAGTTATTTTTGACTGTCTTACCCAATACGGGTAATGGCAAATTTTTCAACCCAACCATCTGTATCTATACTCCATAGATCCAAAGTCGTCACGGAGTACCTGGAAGAAAAGAAGAAGTATGAGGAAGAGTGTAAGAAGGCACAAGTAAAAAGTTGGAAGAACTTCTGTGAGAGACAGGATCGTGAAACAATGTGGAACGGTATTCACAGAGTCCTCACTAGAACGGAGAAAAGACAGGAAGATCTCCCCTTAAGAGTCAACGGTAAAACTTGTGACCCCAATGAATCGGCTAAAGTACTGCAGACACGTTCTATCCGGAAGACCTATTAAGTCAGGATAACAACGAGCACAAACAAATAAGGAAACTAGCAGAGGAGATAAATGAATGGACCGAGAATGAAACACTCGATCCACCATTTACCACCCACGAAGTTAGAAGTGCAAGTCGTAGTTTTAACCCAAAAAAGGCTCCAGGACCTG
The DNA here is from genome assembly GCA_024363005.1 of Charaxes varanes. NCBI lineage: Eukaryota > Metazoa > Arthropoda > Insecta > Lepidoptera > Nymphalidae > Charaxes > Charaxes varanes. Next base: position 99,216 of record JANCMC010004801.1, on the reverse strand, counting down.
ACGGTCTAACAGCAGATATCTGCCAGCGGGTTATCGAATCCGATACAGGGCTGTTCCTCGCATTATTAACAAACAAGTGTCTGGAACTTGGACACTTCCCAAAAATATGGAAACAGGCAACAGTGGTAGTACTACGTAAACCTGCAAAAGACGACTATACCCACGTTAAGTCATACAGACCCATAGGACTTCTACCAGTAATGGGGAAGATCCTCGAGAAGATGGCTGTCCAACGAATAAAGTGGCACATATTGCCGAAAATTAGTACTCGCCAATACGGATTCATGCCACAGAAGAGCACCGAGGACTCCCTCTATGATCTGATGCAACATCTCAAAGATAAAATCAAGCAGAAAAAGCTCATAACAATGATTTCACTAGACATAGAGGGAGCCTTCGATAGTGCCTGGTGGCCGGCAATAAGAGTCCGATTGGCCGAGGAAAAGTGTCCACTCAATATCAGTTAGTTAGAGTTAATGTGAGGTACGCGGGGGTAGAATACGCTAAAGACACGACAAAGGGCTGTGTGCAGGGCTCTATAGGAGGTCCAATACTTTGGAACCTGCTCCTGGACCCTCTGTTACATGAACTGGAACGACGTAACTGTTACTGCCAGGCCTTCGCGGACGACGTAGTACTTGTGATGGACGGGAAATTAAATCCTTAGAATAAAACCCAGCTAAAAAAGGAATACCACATAAAATAGTTCTAGACCGACATTTAAACCTGAATTCTGTTCCCTCTGTTTCACCAGTAAACAATAAGTTTATTATCCAACGCGAACCACAACTCTACCTTTGCTTTTGAGATATTTGTATTACCAATCGGTACACGGCTCTCCAGACACATTCACCATCCTTAAGGATTTTATCGGACTGGTCTCAATATTGTTTTTATTTGGATACGAGTTAAGCAAATTGTAGAGTAATTAATTAAATAACACTTATGAGTAATAATCTATCTAAATATATAAGAGAGAATGGTCATCTAACACGGAAACCTGAAACCTGGACGTACAATGATGAAATTTGGCAAGGAGGTAGTTAATACTTGTAGACATTCGCTAAAAAAAAATCGATAGGGCGAGATTAAGGAGGTCCAATGAGTCCCTCAATTTTACACGAGCGAAGTCGCGAGAAACAGTAAAAAATAAGAGAGGAAGAAACGCATATACGTGAAGTATAATGCTAAAATCTTTCGTGACTCATGATTAACGTTTCATGACCAACACTTTTCGGAAGCCCAAAAAAGAGGGGATGACCCCAACTCCTTTTCTCAGTGAATACGGAGAAAAAGAGAATTGGGAAATGGTGAATGCATATTGAGGGGGTAAAATGCTAAAATTGTTATAACATGGCATAAACATTCAAATAATAAGAGGGATAAATACAATAACGTATCCGAATGTTTTGATATGAATCGTGGTAATAATCTAGTAATAATTAACATTGAAACTAGCTAATTTGCATCAGTGTAAGCTTCGGTTCGTTAATCGGTTCAATTGTTGCTACAAGTCTAATTGCTAACAGATACTGTATTCGGGGAAGCGACATATTTAGCTGTATCTGCCAACGTTATATAGATAAATGCAAATGATTTATAGTCTTTCACAGGCCGGAAAAGCATTGGTGATATTCTGGTATGGCAGTTGTCTGTGGCCGTCGATAGTGACTCAAATAAACCACTTGCTCGTTTCCCTTTTATTATGTGAAATGAAATAACAAAGAAGAGGTTGTGACCTAATCAGTGGTCGGCATTTGAGTCGATCGCTAAGTTAAGATGCTCTGGCTGCGACCGGGTGATAGATGGGTATACATAGAAATAAATTAAAGGATTCAAGTAACACTTTATCTAAATCAAATACGTTTGATTTGAAAGTTTAAATGCACCCACATGTGGGCGCGCCGTCAGCCTATTATAGACATTCATTCGTTCGCTCAATAAAATCTTTAATACGAAAGATTTAATCTTCTTTTAATTTTCAACTAGTTCACTTATAAGAAGCTTTAAATAAGAGAATAATTAGAATGGAAGAGCATAACCACCCGTTTGCTAGATATTCCCTATCTGAACAACTGTGTGGAGAATTCTGACTGTGTAGTGGTCCATGGGCTTCGGAATCAAGAATAACAACAAATCGGTATGAACCTGCCAGTTTGTCTCTTGACACTTACCGTCACACAGACTTTACGTCACATTAATAAGACATGTAGATGATACAATAGGTCTTAATTCTATAGAGACTCAGTTAAAATCAGGTGTGACCGTTTCTTGCCAAATAATACGGGTACATTAACAAACAGGAGTTTGAGACACGCTGCCACTAACAGAGTAGGGCACCATAGGCTCGTTTCAGCATACCCTTTTGGTGCAATGGGTGATATCGCGTCTTCGTTGACATAAGTTTAGAAGAGGAGAAGCGCGTATTGACGTCTCCATATCCCATTCTCCTATTCCTCATTAGGTGTACCGCCAGCCATAAAAATGTCACGCGCACAATATTGCGTTCTATTTATTTATAATATTACATATAGTGATATATCACATGTATCGTGACACGTCAGATATACCCCCATCATTAGCGTCCTCACGAGCTCTTCTCGCTAATTACTAATGATTGATGGAGTCGCATTACACCATACACACTTAAGTGAACAGAAAATGTTAAAAGTTAATACCTGCGACCCCTCTGTTATGACTTATTATCTTGTAATACCTATAATCACGTAAATCATCTACCCGTTTGCCTTTTGTAACTTAAAAATGACCGTTTTAGGTTTTTCCTTAATGCTAATAAAAAAACATTACTTTCCGAAAACCGTAGTGTACTTTAGCTACGTTTGAATTACTGCTGATCTCAACAACAAACACAAATCAGCGGAACACGGGAAATGTTAGTTCCGAGGGGAAAATATGCGCTCATGAACATCTATGGATTACAGGATTCAAATTCAAATGATATTTTATTTAAGTACACGTTTAAAAGCTCTTTTGAATCGTCACATATTTTAAAAGCTACCACTGATTCGGAAGAGTCGAGCCACGAGAAGAATCAGCATGAAACTCGTTAACCTCTCTTTTAAAAATAATTCTTTCAGAAATGAGTTTTTCACAATTTTGCATGTTAACTATCAAGTACAACGCTGTGGCGACTCAACTCCAAGCAGTTTTATCTTTAATATTAGCCGGAAGGCTCGCAGATGCATTGCCGGCCTTCAAAGAAGGATTTACGCCACCGGAAACTTTCACAAACCGAACGAAACGCGACAACAATAACATCACTTACAGAGACAGCATCGTCGCCACTTTACACTGATGTTATGCGAGAAAAAGGTAGTACCCGCATCTTAAGTATTTCAATCTATCTCTCTATACTTGAACTATCGAGACTTCAACATTACTATTAGTAAGTCTATTTCCCTAAAGTAAAATCTCTATCTATCAGTAAAATCAAACCCTACGTACGAGGCTGCTAAAAAAAGAAATACCATAAAAATAGACGATAAACCCACAAGCGATTTTATTGAATAATACGGGACAACCACATTGATAGATTTGAGGACACACATCAGATACGACAGAGGGAATTGCTGCCGGGATGAGGGTCATGATAACTTCACCTCTGTCACGCTGACACATTGACACATTTGCGCCGATACCTTAAATATAACTCAACTATTGTTGTATCAATACATTACTGCACTTTGTTCGACTTTAAAAAATGTTTGTCCCAAAGGAAGCTGGGCCCTGAAGTAATTAAATTATGCCTTTCCACAAACACTCTAACTTTTAATATAATAGGTTACTAGCGGGAAACGTCCGCGAGTTCGTCCGCGTAAAATTGCAAGAGTCCTTAGTCTGGTCTCCATCGTCCAGGAAACTTGTATCCAGTTGTGGATCTTCCTTCCCTAACAGATAGTGTCCGATAACAGGTTAGATCCATTACGGGTATATATCACATCAAACTTAAAAAAAAACTTAAATTATAAGTTTTTAAAAACTTATTTAAAGAATAAATATTTACTCACAAACCGAACGAAACGCGACAACAACACCATCACTAAACGTGACAGCATTGCCGTCACTTCACGCCGATCTCATGTGAGAGAGAGGATCCTTAAGAGCTGCTTAACCTAGCGATCGACTCAAATGTCGACCACTGATAAGGCACGACCTTCTCTAAAATCTCTTAAATTTCCTTAAATAATATTTCTTATGTAGTAAAGATTGAGCAATTTGCTTTTGTAATTATGCTTATTAGGATAATAAAGTGATTTACAAAAAATGTACGCTGTAATTTAAATTCATCTCCTTACCTACATTTTTGTTTGAGGAGGAGAAGGAATTTTTCATTTTGCCGCTATGTGAGATATTTAATTACAGTTTCGTTTAAGAAAATTCTTTTTCAATTAATTACATGCTGTGTCGTTGAGGTAATTTATAACGTAAATTTGTTCGAAAGATAAAGGTGCGTTGTTAGTATACAATTTTAACATTAATTTTGAGTAATTAGTTAGTGATAAAGTATTTAAAACTTAATTTTGCATAGTATTGAGGTTTAACGTATTTGGAAGACGGCAAATGGGCCGGCAAACTAACACAAACAATTAATAATAAAGCGACAAAAATGGTAAAAAAGAAAAACATTTCAAAATGTATAGTCCACCAACAAATTGATTTGCCACGCTAAGGTCAAATGTCGTTTGCACGTCAATTAGTTAAAAGGCTTTTTCTTGCTTGTTATGCATTACGTTAATTTCTAACAATAACCCTTAGCAAAATTTTCTTTAAGTAGGAGCTGTCATCCAAAATGCTAAAGCACTTTCATGGGTTTTGAGGAGGTCGTGGCCTAATCCCAAAGTTTTGTAGTACTTTGTAGTCTTCAAGGACAAAAATGTACAAACACTTTGAACTATGTTTGGCTCCGGTATTACAATAGTGGAATGTCCATAAAAATTAAGAACTTCAATCTTACAGCGTACCGCCCGAAATTATCAGCCAAAAAAGTTGTAATTTGATAGTTATCTGGAACTTTATCATCAAACAATAAATCAAACCATTAGAGATGCGTCCAATACCTAAGGACGAAGTCTAGATTTTAAAATGCAGAGCACACCTATGAGTAATGCAATTACATACACAGAGACGTACACAATATAATAATTATAGTTTATAGAAATGTCATCTCAGAGTTTTTATTGTATTTTATGTGTAAAGATCATATACAAAGTATTTAAAATCACCTATGTAAATGGATACTTTACCTAGAGATGTCAGATATAGGCCTTCAGTTAAAGGCAATAAGTTGCCTACCAGCAGTGTTCTTAATAAAAAATATAACTTAGAAGCTTAATCTATACTAATATATCAAGCTAAAGAGTTTGTTTGTTTGATTGAACGTGCTAATCTCAGGAACTACTGGTCTGATTTGAAAAATTCTTTCAATGTTAGATAGCCCATTTATCGAGGAAGGCTATAGGCTATATAAAATCACGCTAAAGTTCGTACTAGCGTTTTAACAGACATGCTTTATAAATATGTTATAACACACATCAACATCAACTTTCGGCCAATCTCACTTTTTATGGGAAAGACATAAAGGAGATTTGTTAGTTGGCTAGTAAGAAACAAGCCTAAATTAGGAGAAGAGAACGTCTGTCGGCTTCGCTAGTACTTAACAAACATGGCAAAAGTCACGAGTTTGGCCATATTAAATGCCATGTAAGGTCAACAGGAATCAACAGGAATCAACAACCAAACCATCCAACAATTCAGCCAACACAAAAACAACACGAACAATTATCCTAAAGGCATCGACATGACATCGGTCCATCATCAATTAAAACACTTACCTACCAAGATTCCGATACGTATCGGGCGAATTTAGACAAAAAAAAAAAAACATCAAGTTAACTTCTAATTGACCACCATTCCGATTGCAATTGTAAAAAGGAACGAAAAAGTTTACAAGAAGACAAAGTAAACAGAGCAAAAACGGAACGCGATCGCGCGGAATCGCTCACGCCAATCACATCGCTGGGCGGAGCGGAGATGACCGAACAAAGCCGAGGATTCACTCGCCGGGCTCTATTGTGTATCGATAGCAATTACTCGCTATCGTTATTACATCACTATGCATATACTTAATGTACAGCTTTAAAGGAATAAATTACTTAATGGCAGTGTAAAATATATAGCATATAAGCGACTTTCGAAAATCGCACGACATTCTAAGATGACATTTGTCAGGTAGGTAAGTAGTTTGTAGTTAGTAGACATCTGCTAAGAAAGGACTTTTTGTTAGGGCTAGGCTACACTTTTTCGCTGACGAAGTCGCGGGAAACAGCTAGAGTGTGCATAGTTGCTTAAAGTTTACTTCGATTTAACAAACTCTACCGCCAGACTTATTTTCTTTTTACTTTCGACTTAAAAAACACGTAAAAATGTACAAAAGGCGGACTTCCTTAAAAAAACGCTGGACGCGTGATCATACTGAGTTATACGATCACATAGTGAAACGTAGAGGTGTCAGTAAGGTAGCGGGTTCGCGAATTATATGGTTATTTCCCATCTCAAAACTTCCCAAAAAGTTTTTAAAGAAGTTGTCATACTGGCATGCATATATGTACTTCAATATGCTGCTACAAGCATAGAGTTACCTCAACCAAACAGGACAATATCGCCCATAGAGCTATAGGCGACCAATATCTATTCAGTCTCTATGACACGTATTGGCGCATCGATCCTTTATCGATCGCCGGTCTCAGATCTGATCTACGCATGCGTTCTCTCATAATTATCAGGCCTTTCATCCACCGACCAGTGCAGGGTTACGGCCGTGCTGTGTGTCTCCTGTCATATTGCTAAGTAATTAATGGACTTAGTGCTAGTAATTACAAACTGCGATAGCCCAATTGACGGGCTGAAATCTAAATTGTAGTCTTTTCAAATCCCGACTGTACTGGGCAATTGAAATTTGCTCTTTCTTTAGTCGACCAGAGTTCGGGCCGCGCTGTGAGTCTCTCCTGTCTTATTGCTAAGTAATTAATGGACTTATTGCTAATAATTACAACTTTGTGGTATTAATAAAATAATTTCGTCGCGTCGGAAAATTATAAACAATGTACGATATGACTATGTCTTAAATAATTATAATTTCGTTGCATTGCTAATATTGTGGCTGTCAGCTCTTTATAAAATTGGCATAAAAATTAAGCCTCATATCGGATCTGTAATAAATCACGCGAATTAGAAACCAGTTTGGCCACAAGTTAACAAAGATTTATAAGAAATCCAAAAACGTCACGAAGATTATGAAATTTAAGACACACATACATATACTGTATACAGAGAAAAAACGGCACAAAACAAACTGACAAAAAAGGATTGGCATAAATTTGAATTATTGCCCGAACTGTGGTGTTCGAGCACAAAAAGATCTCACGGTAAGGAACAACAATGAGATACGAGTATTTTTATCTATACAGGAAAACGAAATATTATTCCTAATCTCCGGATCAACAATACCTCATTCGATAGAAGTAAATACACGTTCATTTATCGTTTTTTTTACACCGAATAAAGATGTGTGGGGAAGTGACGTCTGATCGAAATAGCTGCATCAACAATATATAAGAAAACTGACTAATAAAGATAGAACAATCCAATATTTTCTCAACTTTATTTTGTAAATGACTAGCTGTGCCCGCGACTTCGACCGCGTAAAATTAGGTTCAAAATTAGATTAAAATTAAACGTTATCATTCATAGTCTATAGCCTTCCTCGATGACAATAATAATAATAAATCTTTATTTCCAAAGTGTTTACACACTGGAAGAACGATAAATGGGCTATTTAACATTGAAAGACCTTCTCAAATCGGACTAGAGGTTCCAGAGATTAGCGCATTCAAGCAAGCAAGCAAACAAACAAAAAAACTCTTCAGCTTTAGCTCTTCAGCTATTACTATAGAAGTATAGATATAGAATTTGTAATAGCCAAATAATTTTCTGTCTAAAATATGACCCAAACACTGCTTCATAGGAGATACATCCAAATAACAAATTAAACATAAAAATAGCATGACAACTGCAATCCATACAATAAATTTAAAACTATACTATAGCGCAAGACTAATAATCGACCAACAGTCAAAAATTGATCATAATAGGAATTGGAAATTTGAGGTAAACACGTATCAATCTCAAATTTCAGTATTTGTCTACACCAGCGTACTTTCGTAATCTTATGCCACGTCGACTTCGCTCTTTATTCCATGTTGAACCTCAGGGCAAATTTAATAAAGTTGCGAGCTTACAGAATTATTTTACACCCTTATTACCAAGGATTAGAGTTTAGAATGCTCTTTACAGAACCGTAACTAGCGTACAAGATATGCTCTTCATATATTGACGTAATCAAAAAAACATTATGATTCACGTCGTTTCGTTACTTTAAATGGGCATGAGATTCTATTTTCATTCAATTGTGGAGATCCATAGTGTGAAGTGACAATTTAGACTCGCAACTAGGTTAGCTCAGGTTCGATTCCCGAGCTGAAAACACTTAATGACTTTATTTAGGTAACACTTCTATGTATATTTGGGTATTAATATTTTCTTACCAGACTTTAATTGGACTTCATTAAGATATTTTTTACAATTACACATTGCACATATTTGTTTGCACAAAGCATTGAAAAAAACTGTTAAATTATAAATAACTAGCGGACTCGGCAGACGTTGTCCTGTCCGAATGTTGGGTTACTTACTTATAACTACATTCTATTATCCCATAACATTGTTCCCCGTTCCCGTTCCGTTTCTGTTCCATTTCCTTTTCCTTTCCTTTTTTAATATACAAACCTTGACCTAACATTAACAAACATAAAAAAGAAATTATCCAAGTTGGTCCTTTCGTTTAAAAGTTATGCACGTGTATACATATCAGCGGCTCATTTTTATTTGCAACTATAAATTGAGATGAAAGCTATCCTATCTTTCAAGTTAGATCAAACTGCACAAGGTATGCAAATTTGATTAAAATAAGTTTAGTAGTTTAGGAGTCCATCGCGGACAAACAATGTGACGCGTAATTTATATATATTAAGATAGCTGAAACCGCTCACGACTAATATCACTCTGCGATATTAATCGGGATCCACTATTTTACGTGTCTTCCGAAAAACGGAGGAGTTGACATATTCTGAAATCAGCGGTAAAATGGTTCACCGAGCTACCCGGCCGCTGTAAAAGCTTCTTAATCTAGTGATCGACTCAAATGCCGGTTACTTATTAAGCTACAAACTCCTTGAAGACACTGCAGCACTATTTCTCTAATTAGCGACTGAAAATAAGTATTCTGTCTGTCTGAATTTGCATCACTAGTTCCTTTTCGTGCGTCGCCTATTGCCATGATCGCGTGGACATTCCTTTGTACTTATCAACCCTGTACCATGCAATCCCATAGAGGTCTAGCAGAACGTGTTATGGGTAAAATTTCAAGTCCTTCGCGTCGTCCTAATAGAACGCGAATGCGTGATGCAAACAAACTTAGTTCGTACGAACGTGCGATCAAACATATTAAGAAGTGTCCAAATTGACCGCTTCTATTCTAGCATTAGTTCTATGTTAGTTTGGTCTTAACCCATCTTTTCGCGATGTTGTGTGTTGAAATCAGCTGCCTATGTGAGACCAAACAATATGAGGTAACGCCCATGTAATGATCACACATAAATATAACAGTATTCTTTTCCTTAGAAATCTACTGACGGCTCTTAGTCTATTTAAGATGAAAGATGTTCACATATTGTAATTAGTCTGTCATTTAGATGAATTCTTATCGGCTACGCCATCGACATCATCAACACTAGCCGTGTTTTTGTGTTGGCGGCCATGTTGAATGTTGTTATTAATCGAATATCGTCTTGTTTTCTATCTAAAACTTTCCTTTAAATACCTGCTACCAACAAATCTCTGTTAAAAGTGTTGTTTATAAGTGACTGACCAGTTTAAAAGTGTTGTTTAAATGAATGTGTCTTTTTAACTCTATTTTATTTATGAAAAAAGGTATGACTGAAACCATTTATGCCTTATACAGGTATCTATATAAGTCAAAAAATGCTTTTATTCTGAAATGAGGAGTTGAGGAGGTCGTGGCCTAATCAGTGGTCGGCATTTGAGTTGATCGCTAAGTTAAGTTGCTCTGGCTGCGACCGGGTGGTCACCCATCAATCACCCGGTCTGACATTTTCATCTAAATTACTTTTTATAAGTAGTTATTGATAAGGCATATATCTAAATGAGAAGGTACCAAGACGAACCAAAGCTATATTGCTCTCATGCCTGACATAGCTCAAAGTGTTTATATATGTTTGTCGTTGAAGACTACAAATTGCTACAAAACTTTGCGCAGCTAAACAAAGTCCCCGGACACACTACATCACTGAAATGATCAGTCAAACGAAGCTATGTCTGGCTCCGGCATCATAGTAAGCCAATTTTCAAATTTTTAGCAGAGCTTACAAGTAGAGCTAATATTTTATCTCTTATCTTATATTTAAACAATTTCAACATTTTTATGCACAAGCCACAACATAGTTCGTGCTCAAGTTTTAATTTTTCTTGGATTTAACTTGTAAAGTCTCGAGACAAGCCGCGGTTACAATGGATTTTCCAGAAAGTTCCCTTGTTTAACCAGCACGATGTTCTTTCACGTTAATACTAAGAATTACTTAAATGTTATAAAGAATGTTGTTTGTGTTTGAGATATACAAAGTAGACTTGCAGCTTGAAGTATCTTCTACCTAGCGTTATCCCGGTCTAGTGCCGGGGTTCTCTTAATTTGCGGAGTGGTTATGAGGTGTGTTAAGATGACCGACTGCCGTCTGGCGTCATCCCCGGAACACCCAAAATGTCACGAAAAATATCATCCAGTGACATTGATCGGGACCTAGTGTTTTACGTGCCTTCTTGGCTTTTGATATAAACACATATTGCAATCATCCAACAAATCTATTCGCGTGCGGTTAACAGCAATACGTCCTAAATTGGCTGGGGTCGAGCTCAGTCATTGAATACAGTTTAGTTTGGCAAGTTGGATTGATTCTGAACGTTTTGTGAGCATTAAACTATAATTTGCTTATCTATTACATGCTACCTTTAGATAGATAGATAAAATCTATACTGCACACAGTTAATATAGTTTGGAATATCTAGTTTATCATGTCTTTATTTTGAGTAAGAAAAACATCCATATAAATTATAAATTACTAATAAATTATAATCATTAATTATTAAATATATTAATAAACGAATTGTATAAAATATCCTACTAAGGTAGACAACATAATGCCAACTTCGGCTCGTTTGCCCCTTGTGATATAAAAAAAAACTGAAGATGGAGAGATTCACAAAGAACCAGCTCATTTTCAAATCCCGTTACCTATACCGTTTACACTAGTAAACGTTACGTTTAGTTGAAGAAGAAATGTAGTTATTAGGCATAGATCAAGAAACCTTTAAAATAACAACTTAAAAAAAAGGACAGTTTTTAAAAGCTTTTATTTAACTTGCAACATATGTTTGTCCGGGTGGAATCTTACAACTCAATTTTGGATATGGAGCTGATCTGATGATGGAGCTTGAGGGATATCCATAAGAACTCTATTATAAAACGACATAGTTCCATCGATTTTCGGTTTGTATGTTACCTCCTGACGAGCACTTTATCTTTAGATGGTATCCACGATCTGATGGCGGGGTTGGAAGGTGCTCATAGCATCTCCGTAATAAAACGACACAAACCCAAAATAAAAGCTTTCGTATGAAAACTTTATTACTCAAATTTTATTCAATTATATGGTCAGTGTTCAAAATGACGATGATTAATTTGTGACAAATTTTCTCAACTTATTGCGTTTTAAAAGTACCAAATTTCTGTGTACGCGTAACTAATTTGTACTAAAATCAGCCTGAGTACATTTATATAAAGATTTCAGTCAGTTATCAGGGTCAGTTTATAACGCAAGTGTAGGCGTATAGTTCAAGGATGCGAGGAGTTCAGGGCCAGGTTTTATTATTTGTTTCGCTGTAAGACAAAGAATTTAGACTTTTAACCTTTCATTTCGCCCGTCTATTGTTACTCGCAATAATCGATAGACATGTTTTATATTCGCGAAGAAAGTAAAACAATATTTAGCCATCTATGGTATCCCTCTATCTCTCTGGTCTTTATCTATGAAAAAGATAAAGATTTCTAATATTCCACGTGATAATGTCTTATTGAGCAAAATTTACTATGGCTTAATTGAAATTTTACGGAAATAGGAAGCTAAATATTGTTACACTATCTCGCCTTCAAGCGTGAATTTGGAACAGTGCCAAGGGTTGTATGCGCATGTATAGTCGACCAAGAAAGTGCTTTACTATTTTGGTGGGATCCGATTAATGTCACTTTGTGATGTTAGTCGTAAGGTTGTAGAGACCTAAAAAGAGGTACTGGTACCCGGATAAGCCGGCCCAATTCGGCAGCAGACTAAAAGGACTGCAAGCGGGGCACCTTCAAAGTTGCCTGTAATAATAATCGGCACGTGTAAACCATAATTACAATAGATATTACAATCTAGATTTTTTATTTATCATCAACAACATCTAGGAAACGTAGATTAATCGTTTAACCTTGATATTTACAACCTGTCCTTTTTGCAGGTACTCGTACGAGATGCTTGTAGAAACTACGAACTTCCTTCTATCTAAAACTTCCGTGAGACCAATAATTGGCGTAATATGCGGCTCTGGGATGGGTTCGTATTGGAACGAGGGTACTTATTGCTTGTTATATCACCGTACTATCATTAGGTCATTGCTTTTGTAATGGCTTCGTTGCTTATTATTTTATCGTACTCATTTATATCGTACACAAGCGGTTACGGCAGACGTTGTCCTGCCCGAACGTTGGGTTACTTACTATATTCTATTATCCTATAATATTATCCCTGTTCCCGTTCTCTATATTTTCGAAAATTAACAATCAGACAGACATTTTTCAGTATACAAACTGTGTCCTAGCACTAACGATCGCAACAAAAACTAATTATCAATTTTGTTGTAGTCGTTCGTTAGTTACGCACGTACATACCTTTTGGAAATTAATTTTTATTTATATAACTTCGACCGAAGAATCTGTTTTAGTGATATTCAGTTTTTTTATATCCTCTTTGACGAATTCCGTGAATGTTCTGTCAAACGCCATAAGGTTACATTAAAAAAGGTTATATTGTAATTGTCAACCTTAGAAATAATTAAATGTGGCAGTCAAGTGTTCTTAAATTTTCTAAATTTCTGCGCAATTTTCTTATTTTTTCTCTTTTAAAAGAACCTCCTTATGACAATGACAAACACAACGAAAAGGAATTAGTAAAATTGATCCAGTCGTTAACGCGTGATGCTGTGACTAACGAAAATAGGGATTCATTTTTATATATATAATGCCGGAGCCAGACATAGCTTCATTTGAATGATCATTTCAATGATCATGTAGTCAGAAACAAATTTCTTCAATATTTATACATGAAACCGCAATGTAGATAAAACTTAAAAGTACACAGACACTTACTGACGTGCTGAAGTCGGTGCTATCTTCATCAATTTAGCGGAGAGAGTTGATTAATTTATATTATTACATACTCATATTTATGTTTTCTTATTGACTTTTTTTTAAATAATATAGAATTTTTTTTTTGCGTTTTTAATATTTAGTTTTGTCTAATTTTTAATTTGCTGTGCTCATTATGTATTTTAACGCTGCACGTGCCTGTGAAAGTGTTTTACATAGTTATAAGGACTCCATAATTGTACACTTATTATATATTGTAAAATGCTGTTGGTTTGTTCAAAAAAAAACCTATTTGGCTTGGTACCGACTTCAGCACATCAGTAAGTGTGTACTAAATCGTATGAAAGTACTATTTATTTTTTGCCTTTTAGTTCGCCTCGCCGTTTTGTTTTTGAAGGCGACTTTCTTATTATTTAAAAATAATTTATTATTTTATATATATAGATAGATAGATACATTGTTAACATAGAACAACGTGATTATAATACAGTCGTAAAAAGCGTTTTTACGGTGGCAAAGCACTTACCCTTTTATGATGAATGTACTCTATATAATATGGCCAGGAACAGGAGTATACCATCGGTCGACCGGTCATATTGAGATACGCGCCGAGTTTAATGTATGCTGTAAAAAATATACTTTTCTGACGTAATGGCATCCATCTGGATACCGTACCATACCAAGCCGGATAGGTTCTCAATTGGCACCGAGTTCAAAACCACTAGGTGTCTACTAAATCTTACGAGAGTACCAATTACTTTTTGCGTCTATGTTCTTTGGTGACTTTTCTAAGCGGTTTTATTTTTATGAAATAACTAGATGTACCCCGCGACATCGTTTGCGTGGGTCGCTCTTATCACTTAGGAGTTTAAAAAATATTTTTTGATAAGGATTAATGTGTTTGGAAGATATATGCTGTCGTAGACTTTTATTTAGAACTTTTAAAAGTAAACTATTCTGACATACATGATTTTTGCGACACTTTAACCGTTTACGCAGTGCACGTAGCGGAAGCTTATAAAGGGAAAAAATCTTTTAGTGTGTGCAATGTGATGCCCTAAAAAAGGAGTAACCTCTCGGCCTTTGTAGAAGTGGATAATATTTTCTCATAACTATAGCTGATTTTCAGAGGCTTCCTCACGTATCCACGAATGGCAGTAACCTGAACGAATTATAAGATTATTAATCTATTTATTTATTTCAAAATACATGTCTTAATAAGTAAGTTTATTATTATTATTATTTTGAACCCATTTTTTCCTATTGCAGGGCAATGGTCTCCCTACCATCTTTCTTTAAGTAAGTTAATTAAAATAATAATAAGGAAATGGATTAATGTATAATATAAACGACGAAGTGGCGAAGAAGAAATCGCCACCAATTATATTAAGCGTAAATCACAGGAGCCGGACAGATATTTTTTACCGCCCCCATGGTAAACACGCCGAGAGACGGAACTGCGGGCTCAAAGAAAGCACTAATTTTTCTTTTTAGGCCAACACCATTCACAAGCGAAAAATATCTTCAAGTAGCGTCATTGTATACTATATACCATAACTAAAAGTTTGTTAGACAAATAAACTTAATTTACCAAAATATTACAACGGTTGCCTTTGTTCTAAAAGAGGGTCTTTTAGGAATGGATCAAGCCCCAAATCGTACTAAATGAAGAACGCGGACAAGAAGGGCCGACCCCAAGTAACGGGAGAAGTTCTAGAAGAAGTATGTAACTGTTGCTTCTTTGGTCATTCTCTTTCTTTCAGCCCGCTGACATCCACTGCTGGATATATGCCTCTTGCATAGATTTCCATAGAGATCAATTTTGTGTGACTGAGATCCAACAGTTTCCTGCGTCATTTTTAACACAAATATTTTAAAATATGTGCTATTATATTCTGCTTATAGTTAATTTTACGACTAACGCTTGCTAACGCTCTCATCTGAGAAGAGTCCACAACAAAATAAATGTATCTGTACCCACTTCAAATAATTGCAACCTTTAAAACCCAAAGCCCAAAACATATGTTCCTTGTAGTGGTATGCGTGAGCAGTAGATTTAGTATAGCTTCACATAGCTTAGCTTTCGGATGGTAAACAAGTATTTACCATGTGGAATGGTCGAAACAGGAAATTAACTTTCGTTGAGTAAAGGCCACTCACAATTTCTTCCATCCATCACGGTCTTGGGCCTCTTTTGATCAGGTCGTTAGGCATTTGTCGAGATCATCCCGCCATCTTCTCCGTGGTCGGTCGCGTCACCTGTTTTAAAAAGAAATATGAGTATTGAAACTCGTAAGATGTAATAAAAAAAGATATACTATATACTCATTACCCTATTTCAACTTTTTAAACGTATAACAGCGTAAAGATAGAAATAGAATCGTAAATCTGTCTCCAATCTTTATAGTCTTTTTTATGCCGTCAACAGATTAGTGCTAAACCAGTTTCACTTGTTGGTAAGCGACGGTGTTATCAGAATGTTAGCGTGTGCTGTTTTAAAATTGGGAAATATCACACTCTATCAAATTTTCCATTTTCTGACTCTATCGTTGTTATAACATTGTAAAATTGGAGACTAGATTCGTCTATGTTCGTATCAATACAATGAGCAAAACTAGTCTAATATTATTTTGTATATGATTTTACCAGCCAGCGCTAGAATATGTGCTGCCTAGTGAACACTCTAACTGACTTCGTAATATTGGATAGTAGAGTCTTCAAGGATGGCCTTTTGTCTAAATACAGTGTGCATAATAAGTCTAGTTTTATGTTGTATATGATTTTAAGAGTTTAAGAGGGTAGGAGAGAATCTGTGTTGCCCAGTGAGCACTCTAATTGACATCGAAATATTGGATAGTAGAGACTTCAAGGATGGCCTTTTGTCTAAATACAGTGTGCATAATAAGTCTAGCTTTATGTTGGGTATGATTTTAAGAGGGTAGGGGAGAATCTGTGTTGCCCAGTGAGCACTCTAATTGACATCGTAATATTGCATAGTAGAGTCTTCAAGGATGGCCTTTTGTCTAAATACAGTGTGCATAATAAGTCTATGTTGGATATGTTTTTAAAAAGGTAGGAGAGAATCTGTGTAGCCCAGTGAGCAATCTAATTGACATCGTAATATTGGATAGTAGAATCTTCAAGGATGGCCTTTTTTATAAATACAGTGGTAAAGATAAAGCAAAAGTTAACGGTGCGATGTCTTTAACGCCACGGTTACAATGGTTTGTTTTAAACAATGGGGCCTTAAAATCTCACTAATATCACTCAGTGAGATTAATCGAAACCCACTGTTTTACAAACCTTCACGTGGAGAAGGGGATGTATTAGTTTATAATTAATGTAAATATTTATTTTAGACTTTTTTGCATCCATTGTTATATTTATTATAATACTTTAAAATACATAATCGATAATACTGTTGTATTCAAAAAACCCAATTATTACATCAAATGTCTATTGCATTCTTGAGCTCTGCACTCATCTCATCACAAATTTTCACTAATTCAAAACATTTGGTGGAACCCTGATGACTATTCTATGGAACCTTGAGGTTCAAGTTTAGGAATCTCTGATCTTTATTATATGTAAATGAGCAAGGTTTAAAGATTTAAATCTTTAAACCTTGTTCATTTTCTCTTATTAATCCTTACCCAAGTTCAACAGACACAAAAAGAAAACCATTACATTCTTTGGCATAATCATGGATGTCTTGAACATAATTTGATATGGATTTTTCCCCTTTTACATAATCTGCAACTATTTTACCTCTGCCTGTAAAATATAGATACATTATATTGAAAACTAGGTTTTACCTGCTACTTTGTCCACATAAAATTAGGTGAAAAAATAGATGCAATTTTACAGTAGTTACTGAGATTAGTGTGTTCAAGAAAGCTTTACATATTGGTATAGATATGTTGACATGTAACTCAATTTCAGTCACACTGATAATAACTTTTAACAATCAATCACATCACATGTTGATTTAATTCCTTTAGATATGTTAACATCTGCCAAAAATAAGATCACATCTTTATATTTTATAAGATATTTAAAAAGGATTATACTACCTAGTCAATATTCAGAAAGTAATTTAAAAGCTGGAATTTAACAAAACATATTTATAACAAGTAATGTAACAAAATCATACTTTTAGCGTTTTCTTTCTTCTCTTCTGGTAAATTCAAGAGCAAACCAAGTTTCTTTCGCATTGGTGTTACTGCTAGCCATGTACCACTTTCAAAACCTGATTGCAAATCTCTCCCTGCAAAAAAGGTCAACATTACGTTATATGTTCTTGCGGACACTATGTGATCACATTCTGAGTCCTAAATAAACAGGGTGCATTTTAGATCTCATGTGAGAAAGAGGTACTGGTACCCGGACGCGCCGGCCCAATTCGGCTACAAGCGTGGCGCTACTTCTAATTAAACTACCTCTCCGTTTTTCCAGGCACTAGTATAACATAAAATCTATATTATAATAGCTGTGCCCGTCATTTGGCCTGCGTAAAATTGGGTAAAAATAGTTTGGAAAATCCAAAGTGTACGCCCCATAACACTAACACCAGGCATCAGGTGTGTATATTTTGTTACAACTTTTATATAAAAAAAGCTAAAAATGTCATTATATACATATTATACTACTACGTAAATAAACTATATTACAACGGAAAAGTAATGAATTGTAAATAAATTTATTATAATTATACTTTGGCGATCAACGCCATCTGTTAGAGGACGCTCAATACAACTCCTATTGTAGTGCAGTAATATTCCGCTAGGGCATCCAGCTGAAATTTAGTTTTTTCGTTAATTATAATTAAACGATACCGAATTACACACCCATTTTCAATAGGCAACAGCGCGCCGTAATTCAGAAGCTAATAAAAAATACTTTAACTTGATAAGTTGACCGTTTCGAACGTGTTCGTGCCAGATCCACACATACAGACGTCCGGACGTCCCAGGAAATATTTTTTTATTCGGTTTTCTTTTACACTAAATAAAATTATTACACTTCCGATGTATCAAAAGTGTTAAAACACGACTTTCATCTTAAGCGATGTGTATTTGCATTTATCAATAAGTGCCATACCGAAGAAATAGAGTGATTCTCATGCATGTCATGGATTTCCGCAAAGTAACGCCTGATTCTATCAATGATTTTTAGTTCACGAAATGGCTCGATTTTGATGAAGTAAGAGTAGAGAAAACAAATCTGCCTTTACAAAACGAGGAGTTCGTGGCCTAATCAGTGCTCGATATTTGAGTCGATCGCTAGGTAAAGTTGCTCTTGCTGCGACTGGGTGACAGATGGGTGATCCATTCTAGCACTAGTTTATATTTGATATCCGACCTCCTCCGTGTTTCGGAGGCACGTAAAAACAGATTATAAAAAAATTAATTAATATAAAAAAAAATAAAAAAAAAAATCTTATAAAACAGATAGAAATTTTCTGTCGCCTACTTTTATTTAGATCTTTTAAAGGGGAACAGTTTTGTCATACGTGACTTTTGCGAAACTTTAACCATTTGCGCAGCGCACGCAGCGGAAGCTCTCAAATGGGAAAAAGAACCCCCGATTTTGAAACATTCTTCATTAGGTGCCATGCTCCTATTAGACTTAGCGTGATGACATATACCCTAGAGCCTTCCTCGATAAATGACCTATCCAATACTGAAAGAATCTTTAAAAACGGTTAGTTTACTTTTCTTTTAATTAAATTTTAAGTATGGTGTTGCAAATTAATGTTAAAACAATGAAATGTTGTTTCATGTTTACTTGCATGAGAAGCTGAATGAATGAAATTTCATTCGCGGATTAAATCAAAGTAGTTTAGCTTCTCATGCATGTCATGGATTTCCGCAAAGTAACGCCTGATTCTATCAATTTCATGTTTATTTATTATTTGTTTAGAAATAAAACTATTTATTTTATAGTCTCCCTTTTTTGTGTTCCGCTAATTCTGTCGGTTTTTGTATTGAAGGTGTTCTTAGTGTTATTATGTTTTACATAATGTTAACTGTCTCCTAAATATTAATGAAAGCAATACAAGTAAGACAATAAATAGGATCCCGGGTCCCCAAGTACTCGGGTGGTACCTTTAATTATAACTCAGTGCAGTGTCATGCAAACATGTCACTTCTACCTATATCTCTCGACCCTTCGCCCCTCGAAAGCATACGTTTCGGACGTTAGGTACGGCTCCCTTCCGGGGGGAAATATAAACGTTTGCTTATCCCATCAAATGGAATATGGGCCGCGTTCAATATTTTACTGTGCGGATAACCTATTTTTCCTTGATATTATTATTACAGCGGCCAAGTTAAAGCACGATTGGGCTAGACATGTCTGCTGCATGTCGGATTATCTTTTGGCCAAAATCTCCACTTTATGGACTCCAGATCGAAAACGACATCGCGACAGGGGATAGAGGGCACCGGCGTAAATGCACAGCATATAAAGTAGTTGACGTGTACAATCGTATCGTGTCAGCCATCTTCAATTTCGGACGAAAAATGAGTAGTGACGAAAAATGAAACGGACAGATATTTTGCGACATTTATAATCCGTGATTTGAATAAGGTTTTCTTAAGACAGTATTTCATAGGCTAAAAGACGATCCAATTCTGTGAATGGCCAGGAAATAGAGTCTATGTTAATAAGCTTAGCGATGCTAAATTTCCGAATATTGCGTTGAACAATTTTCTCATTGAATCGTTCAGCAAAGTAATTTTATCTTTCCCTACTGCAGTAGGAGTACCTGATTCTATCAAGTCTCTTATAAAGTTCTTCTACTTATAAAGTTGTTTTTTTGCAACAAAGCATGTTGGTTTCTTTTTATACGTATATTTCATTGATATATAAAGAACTCACGAACACCGCCCAAAGAATTTACCTGTGAACAAAAAAAAAATGTTGTTAGTGATCTGACGTAATTTAGGGTTTCTAATTTAAAGAGAACCAATATTTTATAGCAGGCTAACTTTTTTTGACAATAGAATATATCCAGAAGAAAACAAGGGATATGAAAAGAATAGATATAAAAATTATAAAAATGTAAGATAAACCAGCCAGTCCGCAACAAATTAGTTATAAATTATGTATTCAATAACTACCTTTTAATATGAAAGAAAGTCGTGTAAAGATTTTAAATATATTTTAGGTTTAGGTTTTTTTTACTTAGAAAGTAGGAAGAACGTTGCTTGTACTAAGCAAGTTTTATAGTGTTGATAGATTAGTGCTTTACTTTGAACGCGAATGATGACAAGTGTTTATTTCATTGGGTTTTTATATTAAAAGATTTCCAGAAACATACATTGGTCCGGCCAGTATGCCCGGACCAATATCTTCATATTGTCTTCACCAATATCTTCTGTTAAAATCTGTTTAATACGAAACGACAATACGTAAAATTTTAGTATTATCTAATTAAATTTATTCAATTTAATGAAAAATACACACAAACGCGTCAACTTCTAACTAAGCTCTTAAATATACACAGAGAAAAAACTTCATTTATTTAACTTTTTTTATTTTTTCGAATATGCCGGGATTTGCAATAAAACTAACACACAATCGTAAGTTAATTCCGCGAAACTTTATTTTCTGAGAATCATAGCATTAGTCACTACCATTTTTAGAATGCAATTAATTACAAAGTTAATTGGGAGGTACCGTAGCACTGCATTACAGGAAATTAACATGCAATACGCTATTTAACAGTTTTTACCCGTACGCGGACAATACTAAACACTTCACACGGGGTTACTTCGTCCATGGGAATTCCCAACAATGCCCGCTATTCCTACCCGTGTGACCATTGTTTTGCTACCTTTTAAGATTATCTTTTGATTACTAAACGTCTATAAAGCGTTGTGTATCACTGTGTACAGTTAGAGCTATTCTTAAAAATTTTAAATACAATTTAAACTACACCACAGAGGTCAACGCCACTGAAGGAAAATCAGTTTAAAAAAAAACAAATATCTATTACTTATAAAGTTTATTTAAGGATTCTTTTGTGAATGAAAGTCACTGTCGTTATTACAAGCTATAGTGGTGAAATGAAATATGAAAAAATGAACACGTTTTAATATAAGAAGAGGAATGAGAATAGAAGAGAAGCAAAATTAGAATTTACCAAAGCTTATGCACAAATATCTTGATAAGAAGACACGGGGAGGAAGTCACTCCTAACATAATTTTCCTGTTTATTATTCAAAAAAAAAGGATACACTAATTATTTTTGTTATGTACCAAGAAAAAATAATTCAAGAGCCGATGAATCTTCTAACTGTCCATCCTTAGTTACATAACACTAAGATAAAGAACTTATATAACGAAGCATCTTTGGTATGTTTTAACTCCTCACTGTGAGAGAAAAATTTTATTCAATAAAACAAAGAAAAACGCTTGCATAGTATGCACATCTTAAAACCTAATTAACATTACTAAAACAGTTTTATAATAACAATATATACATATATTTGTATGAACGGATGAATTAATCTATTTGTAATAATCGAAATAATTTTATTAAATATACGATATTATCTATACATTATACAGTTTCAAAGAATTGTTAAAGAAAATTATTAAGGCTGGTCTGCGTAACCGCTTAAACAAATTTGACAGAGGTTTTGCTGATAAGCTGATTTTGTGAGGGATGTTATTTCATAACATTTGTAAGAAACATTACATTTTTTAGAATGCGGTAAAGTGATACATATGTACATATATGTGATCTCCTATTATACTTCCTTTAAAGTGAATTTTCCATATGACTACTTTCATTTATGTAACTTTCGTTGCAACATTGTTTTTACACGAATTTTGTAGCACAAATTTCTATTCAGAGTTAGTGTAATGTAACTTTTATAGCAAATATACTCATCAATCAACCTTTCGGAATTTGCGTGTAGACTTCGACAAAGCAAAAGATCAAACTGTACCTTACACCATATAATTACAGACCTTATTCTTTTCAAAATAAATGTCATAATCCAATGAAAGTTTGTTAATATGGGTCGTGATTTATTGTTTAATACAATTTAGTGAAATTGTGCTGTGAGTGGAAAGTGTAAAGTCGGTAATTCTTTGCGAATGATCTCGGAAATGTTAGCAAAAAATAAATGAAATGAATCTTGAAGCATGAAGACTTTATGCCTTTGCAATAAGGTTGATTTTCAATAACATTTTAAAATACATCCGGTCATATTACTTGCGTGTCAAACCAATTTTTGTCACTTCAGTTTGTTCTTATGCACACAAAATTACTTATATGTATTACACACATGCTGTCGTTTGTGAAGGTTAGATTTGATGTTTTTACACATTTTCATTTAATAACACGTGAACCAAAAAGTTTCGATACCATACGACGAAAGAGTATAAAAGTCATTGTTATCTATACACTTATTATATAGATATACATAATAATAATAATAATAAATATATATAGGACTATATAACACACGGACGTCCGTTCCTAAGGTAGACAACTTAATGCCTATGTTATAGGTAACAGACGCCTGCTATACACAAATATTTTTTATTTTTAGAAATATATAAACACATACATATAGATAATACACCCAGACTCGAGGCGGGAGTCAAACCCACGACCCCTGGAGCGGAAGGCAGAGTCACTCCTACTGCGCCAACGGGCCAGCCATATTAATAAGAAATTTGTTCGCAGTATAGCAACATTCATTACAACATACGACGTTTTTTTAACAATTGCTCTCAGAACATAATTCTATTTAAATCTTTTCAAACACTAACAAAATCTCCAACAAATCTATCTAACCTAAATTCTAACAAAATCTTTCTTCAAATTAAATCTTCTTATATTTCCAGGAATCAGACTTACAATATACTGATTATTCACGTGGAATAATCACTCACGTTTTGTCGACCGTCTCTTAAGAGTTCTGGCTACCCTAATAGATATGTATATAGATTTCAGATGTTTTATTTTGTAGGACCACGTAGAAAAGTGTTATTGATAAGTTATAAGAGATAATAATTTGCGCTTAACTTTGACAATATAACCGGGAAATAAATACAATTATGATCGTCTGAAGATAAGGAGATCGTGCCAACTGCCAAGGTTCAAAGGATTGCTATAAAGTTACGAAACTAATAGAGAGAATGCGATTGCACGGTACTGTCGAGGAAAAAGAAAGAAAAATACTCACGGATTTGGCTAAAGGAAACGTCCATTCGTCATGCAAGATGTTTTATTGCATATTTTATTTATTATTTATTTATACAGCAGTTAATTATCCAGAAACTCTAATCTCTTTAAAATATCAGGAGGGGGCTATCCTTATTTTCTTTGAAATTACTAAAGACAAAACCAATCGAATGGAAATTTTTGTGCTTTCATTTTTACCGCAAATTTTTAAGTTTATGGTGTTATATTTTATTTCTTAACAATGAGTTCCTTATACTCATTTACATCGTCCACAGGAAAAAAAGAAATAAATTTAATTTCTTCTATAATATAGAACGAGAACTTTGACATAATATAAGATTAAAGAAGGCAATATACAATGGTTCGATCTTATTATATAATCTGCAACATCTTCGTCTATTAACGAACAAACGGAAGAGAACAATTTAAAAACTTTAATTACCTAGTCTATTCACATTATGTGAACTTTGTATAAATGAAAACATCGTATTAAAAATGACCTTTCGGATCCTAATGCATACCACGCGTCTGCTATTTACGTAATACGTGCAAACTGTTACAGACATTACCTTTAAGTAGGTTAACCATCATATCCTTTAGCTTTGAAAAACATTGTCCCGTTTTATTAGCTTCGGTATTTCCGAACGGATACGACTTAGGGACCTTCTAGAAAAGAGCATACTCATTTCTCAAAGGCCGGCAGCGCAACTGCAAGCCCTCTGGTGTTGCAGTTGTCCATGGACGTCGGTAGTCACTTAGGTGAACCGCAAGCTCGTTTGCCTATTGTTGTATAAAAACATATAGATATATATAAGTTTTGCCTAATATTTAATTAACCCTTACACAAACTATTAAAGCTTGTGCTGATAATATGATTCAATTCACCTACTATTATTTACGAAGTACAACCTGTTACATTGTCTTAAAATTAAGTTATCCATCATATACTATCCTAAAAATGAAAGTGTAGTATAGGTTTTATGCTTAGATTGATGAACAAAACCATTAAGCGAATTGAAGTCACTAAAAATATAAAAATAGCTATAGAACCCTTGATTGAAATGCTAAAGGTAGATCGGTAATCCATAAAGTTAAATCTCAAACGAAAGTATTGTCATATCTACTCCCATAGAAGCCTTACGCTTATTTGTATAGGAAACACTTAATGTGGTGACACCTGCGCTGCCATGCGAACATGGAGGCTACTTAAAGGACAAGTATTCCTAGTTTTCTTAAAAAATATGGACAATAATTAAGACACACGACGTGGAACAAATTGCCTCCCTGGGTGTTCCCACAATCTTACAAACTGCAGATCTTCAAAAGGCGGATAAACAAATTCCTCAAAAGCCGGCAGCGCACTAACAGGTCTCGTGGTGCTGTAGGTGTCCATGGGCGACGATGATCACTTAGGTGACAAGTATGCTCGTTTGCCCGCTTAACCCATAAAAACTGGGGACGAGGGGAAACTCCAAGTACCACTACTACGGCATCCGAGCCAAGCCCACGCCGCCTGGCGACGTTCCCGTAGCTGTTGAGAAGGACGACCTGGACGAACCACAGGTGAAGTATCTCAAATTCTTATTTAAATTTATATATTGAAAATTATGATCACTTTATTTGTCTGTTTCCTAAGAAAACCGAAATAAAAGAGAGAGATCTGAACAGAGTGAGTCATAAAGAAGAGTGGTGACTCTTCTTGTTTATTCACAAATCACCGGATCACACAGATTAAATTTTGTTTTATTGAATGATTATAACCAACAGTATCGTAAAATATTGGATATTCTTTTATTGACATATTACTTCGATTTCAACTAATCTGAAATGCTAAGAGACCAATCGCAGCTTTAAAAACGTGGCAGATTGAACAGTTTGTTCTGAATTGTCCAATTTGTATAGCACTGGAACATTAAATCTCTTAACAACAATAGTAAGTATCTTATCCAATTGGCCATCGTATCCAATGGCAAAACCAGAATAGATTCACCACATTGTGACTGCGGATTACCAGATCAAACCCTGTCCCATGAGTTGAAAGAGCGCGTTGACGGCATATCTGAGTAACAATGTTTTACAACAGCAGCAGCGGCCTGGTTGATAGATCTGGCCTTGAAATTGTGATCCAAGCAGAATGCCATATGCAATGATGATGCTTTAATTCCTTAGGACGAACGCGACCGTGAACCGGAGCAGAACCCGGTCGGGGTCAGTGGCATAGCCCACCGGCAGTACCTGGGCACGGTGAGCGCGCCCGACCCGCCCGAGCTGGTCGTGGACGACCTGCCCGAGGACATCCCTCACGAGGCGCTGCAGCAGTTCCGGGAACAGCACCGGTGAGCAAAGTAGTTAAACTTAAATTCATACATATATAAATAGGTTGCGATGTTTGAGCTTTCAATATATTTTTGTAGGAATCACATTGAGCTAAAAAAAGGCTTGGTTGCAGGCAACACGGCATAGAGTTTCTGGAGGCGGTGGGTGGGGACCTCACGGGACAGACGGACGGATAAACGGACGGACAGAACGAAATTATAAGGGTTCCTTGTAGTACTACGAGCCCGATCGTTCTCCTCTTTTCTATTCACAATTGATGCTCCATTATCGTCATCTACAGCCTTTTCTATCCCGCTGCTGGATTTAGGCTCCTCGCCATTTGTAATACTTTTTACGGTCTTGAGCATCTACGGGTTCGACCAGCGGTAGATATTATTTCATTGCACCTTCTATCAGCCTCGAATCGCCCATTGCTGGGCATAGGTCTCCCTTTGTTTCTTCCCTATCTCTTGCAACCCCCATACAGCTACTTCCTGCCACTCTTTTGATGTCGTCAATCCATTGTGCAACGTATCGATGGATTTCTCCAACCCAATCCAAGTCGCCACTTAGTTGTCGTCACTCCTTATATACCTTGAATACATGACTATAGCATTAACACAAAAATGCCACTTATACCTATTTGTTTTCATTCTCAACACAATAAAACCTGCAATAACAATGGTTGGAGCAGGTGATACAACATACTAGTAATTATGTATCCCAACATAACGACAACACCACATACAACGATGTGGATTTCAAAGTATCCTAAGACAAAACTACGTACCGCGTCTCTAAGCCTAGGATTTACTCCATACCACGCATCTCGCTTCACATAAAGCGCCATCACAAATAATATTTTAAACGGTAGAAACTTTTAATTATAACACAAATCCTGAATAAAATTTATGGTTTAATTTCTTAGAAATTTTCTTCGACTTGTTATTATTGTATTAAACTCATGTGAGACTTTACAATTAAGTTTAATTCGTAAGCACAATGGCAATAAATTTCCACCTAAGAAGTTTATTAATTCCTGTGATAAAATTAAAAGATCAGGCATACACCTGAAAAGGAAGATAGCTAAAATTTTAGTAACAAGTACGTGTCATTATAATGCCGAATGCCAAATATTAAGTTTTATTTAGGGAATAAAACAATATTTTGGCATTCACAAATCAATCCGGCAACGCATCTGCTAGCCTTCTGGTTGTGCAGATGTCTATGGGCGTCGGTAGGCGCTTGGGTGCCTGCTGCTTGCTCGTTTGCCCCTTGTAACATATAAAAAAAAATCATTGGAGGATCAGATAGATGTTGGCTATCAGGAGTAACATTTAAAAGATCAACTCTCGTGCTCGGAAGCCACGGAAAACAGTGCGTCCCGTTTAAGGTCACTGAGTGATATTAGTCGTGAGATTGTGGGAGTTCTAAGGATGTTAGTACTAGACCGGGATAATGCTCGGTAGAAGAGCCATGGGCGTCGGTAGTCACTTAAGAGTACCGCCTGCTCGTTTGCCTCTTGTTATATTAAAAAAGAAATCCGGTGAATGTATAACGCGAACTGTGATTTGTTGGCTATTTCTCAATTTCATTTCGTTATTGAATACTTTTATAAATTAATATTTTATTTATATAAATTAATGTTTTGAAGTGAATTAAATTATAAATTCATTTTAAAGTTTAACTATACATATATAGAAGAAATTTTACTTCAGTCGTGTGGTCTAAAGCACACTCGTTTTATTTCTTATGAATTTAAATATTGGATGTTTCAGGGTCGGCTTCAATGTTTCCTGGGATGCGCGGATTACACGGACAAATGCTGTCCGGGGGGCCTATAGAGAACCTAACTCATAGAGCCATCTCCATCTAGTTCTGTGATCGTTTAAGGGTCTGTAGAGAACTTAGCTCATGCAGCTCTTTCCATCTAGTTCTATCCTGCTCGATCTCTTTTACGTGATCTCAACATGAAACCTACTTTCTCCTTCCTCCCTTCATCCCACGACTTTGTTTCTGTCTCGCTAATCTCATATTAAGTTTTAATATTAACTGTATTTGCATATAATGGGAATAAATTAAATATTCAAATAAGTTTTTCATTATGGTGTTTATTCCAACCGGACTTACTATTTCCTTTCAAGGTAGCTAGCTAAGCTATAAATTAAAAAATATCGGCCGGCGGTTTTTCAACGAAACCACGAAAATTATAAACGACTTTAGAATGTACGACAATTTTTTAGTATCGGCATTGTGTATTGATATTATTACTGTGCATACTTATAGTGAAATCTCGAAAACCGCTGGGCCTACAAAGATGAAACTTGGCACGGAGGTTATAGTTAAAGGACATCCGTCAAAAATGGATTTTTTGATAGGGTCAGATTAAGGAGTTCTAGGGGGCTTTTCTAAGTATTTATTTATTTTATTTTTTACGGCGCAAAATAGTTACCACAGGGCGAGTTAAGATGACCGATTGCCATCTGACGTCATCCTCGGAACCCCCACGATCTCTACAACCTTACGATTAATACCACAAAGTGACATTAATCGGGTCCCACTGTTTTACGCGCCTTCCGAAACACGGAGGAGGTCGGATATGAAATATAAACCAGTGCTGGAATGGGCCATCCGTCTATCACCCGGTCGCAGCCAGAGCAACTTAACTTAGCGATCGAATCAAATGCCGACCACTGATGAGGCCATTATCTCCTCTGATGACCTGATATATGATGATCATATAAGAGGAACTTGTCTAATTTTGTACGCAACGCGTGGACATAGTGTGAGGTCACTGTCACGCGGGGAGTACTTAATACTTCTATCCTTGCTATTTACGTAATCTTAATTAATCTTTAATAATATGTAAAGTTGAAGAGTTTGTTTGTTTGAACGCGCTTATCTCTGGAACTACTGGTCCGATTTGAAAAGTTCTTTCAGCGTTAGATAGACCATTTATCGAGGAAGGCTATAGGCTATTTATCATCACGCTAAGACTTATAGGAGCGGAGCACAAATGAAGAATGTTAAAATATCGGATTTTCTCCCCTTTTCAGAGCTTCCGCTGCATGCGTTACGTATACAGTTAAAGTTTCGCATAAAATCATGTATGACGGAATTGTTCCCTTTAAAATGTGCTAAAGAATTGTCCGCGACAGCATATGTCTATCTTTTAAGGTTGGCACCCTATAACTTGCTTTATGCTAGCCAAATTTGTTCTAAAATAATGCGTTATTTTGCAAAGGTGTTTTTATAAACATGATATTGATCCTTATGCAACACCAATTTTTTAACCCCTAAGTAATAAAAGTGGTTCAGTGCGGGTACATCCAGTATTAAGATATGCATATTGCACGCTTTAAGCGGAATTTGGCTGCACGATTTTTGCTTTAAAATCTGCTGTAATAGAATAGAGACATTTGATTTGACCTAATTAACCCACAATAAATTATATAAAAAATAAAAAAAATAGACCAGCACACACCAGCGGCACATCGTCTATTATTATAATAAATAGGTTTCATAAAGTAACTGGGACGGGACCGATGGGACTATCCGCCCATACGGCCGACAAATTTTCAACCAGCCTTCTAGGTAGAAGGCTGGTTGGCTGGCAGCCTTCTAAGCGCTCATTCGCACGAGAGTTAAAAAAGCGTTGCGTTAAATCTCGGCGCATTTTCAGCGTCGTCGGTACGCACATATACCGTATATGTATATACACAGCGTAGAACATTGTTCGATAAAAAGCATCGCGTTATAAAAGCGCTGCCGTGTGAACAGAAACTTGGGAATCCATCTGTTCTATTTGAACGTTTTTTTAACGCGCGGTAAAAAGCTCTCGTGCTAACGTTGTCCCACTTTAGTACAAAGGTCCGCTTAAATTGCAGATAATGTGGCTGTGGGGTGAGGTAAGATGACTGACATCTCCAGAATTCCCACATAATCTACAACTTCTCGACTATAACAGTGGGTGATATGAATTGGAGCTCACTGTTTTACGTGCCTTCCAAAACACGGACCAGGTCGGATATTTGAAAAACAATGTTAGAATGAGTCACCAGGCTTTCGTCTGCTTTGATATAATTGATAATAAGATGCCTTGGAGTCAGAATTTCTAACTGGGAAGAGGTGGTAGGACACCAGGGTCTATGGCTATCTTGTATGGCAAGCAAAGCCACCTTGGGTTATAAATGGGTATAATTTTAGTAAGAAATCCTTAAGCAAAATCTAACACGTTAACTTGTAAAGTTTTGCTTAAGTATTTCGTTCGTTCATTTCACTCGTTCTTAATATTTAACTAATACCTGTCCTATGATAGGCATTAGTTAGTTAATGTATTTCATTCGTTCATTTCACTCGTTTCTAATATTTAACTAATGCTTGCCTTAAGGTAGGCATTGTTAGTAAATGTCTTTTATTCGTTCATTTTACTCGTTCCTAATATTTAACTAATGCTTGCCTTAAGATAGGCATTAGTTAGTTAAAATATTTCATCGTTCTTAATATTTAAGTAACTAATGCTTGCCTAAGGTTAAAAATCGTTCGTTTCACTCGCTCTTAATATTTAATAATATTTACGAACGAGTTCTTAGTTTTTAAGCGTACATTCAGATAGTAGCAGTATAGATTAATATAATATAAAGTCATTAAACAGTCGTTCATACGCGTGGAAATAAGCGGCGTAATGCCATTTTTGTGGGTTAATAGTTGCTCGCATTTAGGTTTTATATACGTTTGGAAAATATGTAAATTTTATTACATATATATTTGTGCCATTTGTAATTTTATTATATTGATAACGAAACTATCATGTACCCGTTCCATTATCAAGTGAAACTAAAACGACAATCTATTTAATTGTACTTTAGTATTCTATACTCAACCATTTTTTAGTGTCATTTTTAGAGTTCCGTATCTCCAAAGGAAAAAGAGGAAACCTTTTGTGATCATTTTGCTTTCCGTCTGTCTGTCAAGATCATTTTTCTCAGAAATGCGTAAAGTTATAAAGTTGAAATTAGCACTTAATTTACAAGTCTGTAATGCCTTGAAGCTGTGAAGAAATCAACCCTCTAAATTTATGCAATCCAAAGATATGGTCACTTACGTGGCCTTTCCCATACAAGTATTTTTGCGAAGAGAATTAAAAATTACAGTATACTTCCCGTTGATCTACAATAATTAAATTTGACAACAAACTATATATTGAAGTACAAGTAAAGGAAAATTGCCGAAAACTGTAAATTTTGTCAAAAAAAAATTATAACCTTTTTGTAATCTCGTACAATACTTTCAAGGAATATAATAGTATTGCACCAATGTAAAAGGTGAAATTTTAAAAATAACAGTTATTAAATCACCCAAATCCCCTGACAGCTAATAACTGAAGAAGGATCAGTTTAGTATGTAAAATAAACCTTAAAAGAAATTGGTAGCGCATCTTTTATGTTTGTAATTTAACAATAGTTCCTCCGCCTGAAGTATGAGCGGTGTTGTCTGTCGGCAAACTACCCCGGTCATCTTTAATGTATATATTACAACTGGTATCAGGTGTGGATTTATGCCACTGTTTAGCTATTTTAATAAAAAAATCTTTATTACAGAAATATCTTTCCATATCGCTAAAATAAATAAAAACAGAAATATTAATTAAGGCGACAAAATAATTAATTAATTATGCTCCACTCTGGAACTTAACATGTTCATGTGACCAGTGTTTTATTAAGTGACCAACGTTTATCTGTACTGTGGCCTTAACCAATTCATTGCTGCTCGTGCGATTGACCTACAATCATGAAATTCGTCAAGAAGGTTTATATCTTAAATTGCAGTGAATGTGTCAAATAAAAAAAAATCTCCGCCTCACCCAATTAATTCCGGTGATATCCAAAGAATTACGGCAGTCAAATAATCGAAGGTGACTATTGTGCGGAGCGACAAATCGGCGCGTCTCAATGCGCAAAACTCGCAATCCAAACCGAAAAAAAAATAATGCGTGAAATAATATTGTGTTATTTCCATACAAAACCAAATCGTTCGTTCTATAGATATCCCAATGTTACATATTACGTGCGTTTATACTCAATTAATTGTATTTATTCTTATTTCGTTTGTTACTTTTGATAGAACGTACCTACTTCATAGGTGGTTTGGCCTAATTTTTCTTGCCTGTGCTCATGACACAGATTTTTGTCGATCGTATTAATGAGTAAAACTATACTACTCCGCGGCACGGCTTCGTCTGTACATTGTAAATTATTATTTTGTAAGACACACTTTAGGCCGAGGAAGAGGTGGCGCGATGATTTGGATACCTTTTGCGGGGATGGTGTGGATGAGATTGGCCAAAGACAGAGGAAAAAGGACCGAGAGGAAGGCCCAGCTTTGGGACACAATAGGCTTATTACGAAAAATACGTTAATCTGATGTATATTTATTTATTATAGAAAAATTCATACAAATAATTTGCGAAAAAGAGAATGATTACATATTTGTGAATGTAAGAATGGGTCATCACAACATGCCCAGATTAAAATTATGTTAAGATAAGTAAAACTTAATAATAACCATAACAAGATAAGTAAAAATTAAAATAATAAAAATTAAATGAAATTGTAAAATACGACATTTTGTCAATTAGAGAAATTAGATAATGTCAAAAATTATAACTAAACTATGTTATATCAACGAGGGAAAAAATAAAATTATAAAAATAAAAACTAGGACAATAAATTCATATCTATACTTCTGTATAGTGTTCGTGTCTGTGTTTCTATATAAAAATAACTGAAGATCTTTGCACAACTGAAATCTTGCGGAACTTTTAATAAAATTGTAGACGAGAAACAGAATTAGAGGTAGCGCCACGCTTGCAGACCTTTTGGTCTATTAAAATTGGTTTAGTAGAACCAATTTTAATCAAATTTGCACACCGTTAGTTGCAAACTACTGTTTAGGAGCCCATCACGGACAAACAACGCCGCGTAATTTATGTACATATGTTATGAAAATTTAAAAACTCTCATCCTTTTTACCTATTCGATCATTTGCCTTATATGAGATTTTTGGAATATTTTTAGTTAAATAAACAAAATAATGTATAATTATTGACATAATTATAATTAATAGCTGTTACATTACACAAGTTGAATTAAGAATTTAATTAATTATGTTAAATCTGTTAAAAATATTATATATTTATTACAATGGGTAAAAATCGTTATATTAACTCATATCACAGTCATGAAATTAACTTATCCATATAAAATTATTACTATTTAACAAAATTCATTATTTTTCCACAATATTCTAAACTTTATTTATAATGCATTCTACAAAACAGTTCAAACTCTCGAATTTACATTATGTCATTATTTTAACAACATCATGGACAATGTAGCGCGTATCAGCTAGTATATAATATAATTTACAGTTAAACATTTGTCACCGAGTTTAATTACTGCGTGACATAATTATAAACAAT
Source organism: Charaxes varanes (assembly GCA_024363005.1). Classification (NCBI taxonomy): domain Eukaryota; kingdom Metazoa; phylum Arthropoda; class Insecta; order Lepidoptera; family Nymphalidae; genus Charaxes; species Charaxes varanes. The sequence goes on along the minus strand of JANCMC010004801.1, from coordinate 65,598 downwards.
CGATAATTGATGACAACCGTTATGTTATAATAAAACCGTTATAACATCATGATTTCACTGTTGACATAATATGAAGAGGAAGTTAAATCTTAATCTAAATAAAAGAAAGTCGTCTTAGTTACATTATTTATAACTGACGAAGTCAGGAATGGGAACGGGAATAGGGACGGGAACGGAACCGCAACGGGGACGGGAACAGTAACGGGAACGGAAGTGAAAGCGGGAATAATGTTGCAGGCTGTAGTAACAAGATAGGGAACGCGAACAGGAAAGGGAACGGGACCGGGACCGGGACCGGGAACGGAACGGAACGATAAAAGGAACGGGAATATAAATTCAATCTATTATCCAATATATATTATTGGATAATAGATTGTAGTAAATAGTAAGTAACCCAACGTTCATGCAGAACGTCTGACGGGTCCGCTAGTGGTTAAACAAGGCTATAAAGAGTTTAATTTTTTATTCTACAATACCATTATTATTAGAACATTCCCTTACATTGCTTAAAAAACGAAGTAGATAAATTGATTACTAACTCTTCAGATGGTTTAAAGGGCGCCCGCGCCACTCGCGCACCACGGGCGCCGCGCCCGCCTCGCGTTCGCGCCGGCCCGCGCCCACGCCCCCGCCCCCGCCGCTGCTGCTGCTGCTCTCGCCTGCTGGTGCCCCGAAAACGAACCCTTAGTGGTCATCGATAAATTATGGCACATGGAACTCCTTTCCCCATGGTGTGACATCACATACTTTTAATGTTAGGCGTGTATTAAAAATAATTCAAAGTGTACAGCAGTTTCAAATGTTTCACTTGAGTCTTTTTCTACTTTGTGTGCCTCGGCGGTTAATGACGGTTGGCAATCATCTTGGCATTCTCCGCTTTGAACGTGATAACGTCTTATAAATCTATGAACGCCGGCTGCACGCCCATGTGACACGATCCGCCTGAGCCGAGCCTACAAGCGAGAGCGCCAAACAAGCGATAGAGAGGCACGATCGGCCTAAGCCTTCGGCGTTATCACGTAAAATTTTCGTCCGTAAAGCGACCTATACACTACCTAATTATTTTTTAATTTTGACTTTTAAGATCACAAAGCTTTTGATTATTTCTTATACGCCTTATTACACACAATTAGATCACCAAAGTGTTAACACTATTCCTATAGCGTAGCAACAAAAGGGGTTCTCCCTAAAATAAAATGTAAACGTAAAGGTGCGTCAACCCAGGCGGAATAATAAGTGCACGCACACCTCAGGTCATTGCAATGTTTTTAATGCTGCATACTATATTCTAATAATATCAGCTGATCTGCTAATAAAGTGCGTCAAAATTCAGAAATAAACCGATACACAAAAATTAAAAAAATATATTTTATGTCGCAGGTTCTGCTAGTTCAAATATACGTAATATGTATTATGTATATAATTTTAAAGCTGAAATCCAGGTCGTCCAATGGCAAGATGGATGGACAACATAAAGAGGATGACAGAAGGAAGCTGGACACGACTGGCAAGAGACAGGGGAGAGTGGCATAAAAGAAGGGAGGCCTATGCCCAGCAGTTGGCGGTTAAGGACAGATCAGATGATAATATAATTTTAACTGGCAGAGTCATTGCTAACGGAGGTAATTTCGTAAAACACCATCTGTTAGCAACTTCAGAGACATTCGAAGAAATAAGATTAATCACCATCACCATAATGAAGACTAATAGAAGGATATATTTATATCATTATAGGATGAGATCAAATCGGAATTTGTTGGGCAGGGAAGGTAACACGGGCAGTGGAGGTGATTATTCGTGTACACGTCAAAGGGATCCCTCAAATCTACACTTGGGTCACAAGTCCCAGGCACTGCCCTGGTTCCTTCTTCTGCAATACGATGAACTGCCGATGTCAAGCCATGGAGCATTGATAAGAAATCCGTCTCTTTTAGATATCAACTTCAATTGCTGTGTAAGTTAACTGGGTTACAGTTATGAAAGATGACAAAAGTACCAAACCACTATTATAGAAGTACGCCCACTGATGAGCCTTTACACATCCTGATGTGCTTATATGTATGTATATATAAGCGAAAGGTTACTTTTTTTTATTTATTTATTTATAAGAAATTACAAGTTTGTTTTTAATAATTTAACATAAAAAAAAACTTAACACACAGATACGTATAAAGATGATATTTGTCAGGAAGGTCCCTTATTGGTAGTACATATCCGCTAAAAAAGGGATTTTTCATTAGGAGGTCTAAGGGCAAGTTTAATTTTAAGCGGACAAAGTCGCGGGACACAGCTATACAACTCATGTAAATATAGAGTCATTATCCGCCTCTCTCAAAGTTCCTCTGTATTGCTCACAATATTGTAGACATCGTTACAAACTTTGATGGCTTTGTAGTCAGACACTCACTTCTACAGTGCTTTAGCAGCAAATAGACGCATATTGCGACTGAAGGTACATTATTTATATAAATAGTTTATATATATACTTAAAGTAACCAATGACGTAACAAAAACTATGAATAGAAGTATTATTATAGCTAGGATATAGGCGTGGCCGGATAAGTACCAACTGAATTACTTGTAAATTTCCTTAATTTACCGATTTTTTTAAAGAACATTAGGAATACCTTTTAGGTATGTCTAATATTCTATAAATTTTGATGATCATCGGTGAGTCAGTGTCGAAATCGGGATTCTTTATATATCAATAAAATTTTAATTGTAATGTTTGGGCGCGTTTGTTTATTTCCAACTATCAATTGGAAATCAAGCAAAGCAAACTCATGTCGCCCTGCATTTACAGTTAATAAATTTAGGAAATTTATGGGCGTAAATTTCATTCTGAATTTAAGGGTGGGGACTGATTTTGTGAAAATCCTATATTTTGTAATTTTCAGAACTTCCATTTCCTTATTTAGGTGTTAAAGTTAATTAAAGTTCCCCTTTTTAAAATGTTTCTGTTGATTGTATACTAATACTTGCAGACCAAATTTTAGCTTTCTAGGACTTCATCGAGCTTTTGATGATCATCAGTGAGCCAATGTCAAATTCAGATCTAAACTAAGGGCTATGCAATTGAAACTTTGTATGTTTAATAAGTTCATTACTAGTATCATATCCCGAGAATTTTGTTTAACTTGTATAATTCAATCTTAAACTATACAGGTGAAAGAAAAAAAAACGATGAAGTATTCCGAGAAGAGGTAGTTAGGTAGTGCATTGGCGCTTCACTTGTCTAGTCGTGGTCACCACCATGATCCCAGATAGCAGTTTTGTTAGCAGTTAATACTTTCAAGTTTATATTTTTATATTCCTTTATTTTACTATCTTTGGTAGATTGGATTTGGTTTTTATCTAAAAATGCACACATTTCCAAGAAAATTTCATATAAATCAACTCAACAGCTTTGAAGGATCTGGTAAAGCATTAGTGTATATATATTGCATAAGAAAGGTCACATAGATTTAAGTATACTTAAACATAATGTTAAATTATTGTTTGAGATAGTGCTTGACATTTCTAATGAACTCTCTGGATTTTAATGAAGTAAGTTAAAGAGTTATGTGGTCATGAAAGTGTCTTGCTGGTAACAAAATATACACAAAAAGTTGTGTTATCTCCGACGCACCACTAGAACTTACTTCTATACATGTGGTAGACGCATCCAACTAAGTTACACTTTTTAAACGAGTTATAAAATTCTTATTAAAATGTAAGAGCGAATCTCTTTCTCATTTCTGTTAAAAATTATGCACTCGAAACAACAAGTTATGGATAAATTTGTCTCTTAGTACAGAGGCACTAAGAAGCATTTGGAACTTTAAGCCTATGAAACTCCACTGAGTAGAGTTACTCTATGAAAAGTTTCTGTTGTTCAGGGGAATCTGCTTAGTTGCGAAACTTTTCATTTACTACCAGCTCCAGCCTCGGTTACGTACTACGTAATTTGACCATAAATAAGGCTTGAAATATTTCAATTCGGTGGCATTTTCGGGAACATTTCCGTGCGACTAAAAGCTCGGTAGAGCATTATATAACACTTCGGGGAAAACTTTAACTGCAATTTGAGACTATTTTGCATTGTGTAATAAATGAAAAAAAAAACTTATATAATTTAAGATTATATTTCCATTTCCCGTCCCACTTAGCTTATATGAAAAGTTTGTTTTAGAAGTGGATGCAAAAATATCCCAGCGACGACGGGATTTCTACCAGTTATCTGGTGGCTTTCAGTCTGACTCTTCTAGCGTTGAGCTGTTGAGGCTTTACTTACCACCTAAAATATTTTAAAAACATTCACAGATCTACTTGTAGTAACAGATTGTCACTACAAGTGACACTCAATCAGTGACAGTGATATACTCAGTATTTTTTACTAATAATTCTTTGCGAATATCGTACAAATATTAATTAACAACATACATCAACGAATAAAATAAATAGAAAAAATAAAAGAGAAAAATCTACAAAAGCTGATCCGTGTTTCTGACAATCGGGGATTCTTAAAGACTAGAAACGTTACGAACTACGAGACGTTAAGTTTATGAGGAATCGAAATTTCTTTATACTCAGTGATAAGTAACATTTTGGAATCGCTAGAGTACTGATGGTTTGATGTAAACAAACACAAATTTGCATTAATATTAGTAACATGTGCGGCATATAAATGCGATTAATCAGTCTATACCATTAGTCAAGTGTAGCTCAAAGCCGGTTCCCTGTGATAAGGTTTGATGTACGTTGCTGTGACAGGCGACCATATGTCTAGCAATTGTATCGAAAATCAAGTCTATACTAATAATAATACTAGTATTTAAATAAATATAAAAAATAATATATATATTTATTTAAATACTAGTATTGTTGGGCAAGACAACGTTCGCTAGCGGACCCGGCAGACGTTGTCTTGCCCAATTTACGATTGGACGAAAGGTCCAGTACTACAGTACAGTTGAAGTATTCTGAAGTAGCGGCTAAATCTGCATTTTTTTGTATTTTTAAATGAACTTTCGACTTTTTTTTCTTTTTTTTTCTCTTAAAACTTTCCTGAAATAAGGGGAATGAAACAAAAAAAAATCCGTCCAGCGGTTTTCGAGTTTTAGCGAGACTAACGAACAACAGTTGATTTTTATTTATTTAAAAGAGAAGATATGGTAACACACACTATTTATGAAAATATAAATAAATACAAGATTTATTAATAATTACCAGCACCACCGAAGCGTGCTCTTAAATTTTATTTCACACATGAAATATTAAATACAGCTGTCACCAAAGTCATAATTTATATGCAATTGAAAACGTACTAAAATTTCATATTGAATTAACGAATATAGCAGAATTATTTCAATTAATAAAACTTAATTTTAAACTCAAAATTTAATCCCCGCCAAAATTGCCCTGCGGAGGATTTGTTAGGAATTTCCTGTCTTGCAACCAATAACATAACTGCGTAAGCGAATGCTGGCATCGAAGTTTTTTTTTTAAATTCAATAAAAGAGCAGATTCATTTCAAATATTCCGGCAATTCATCTTCGAGCCTTCATTCGATTTCCATTCAAAGACTAGATCGATTTCGATGGGACTTTCAAAAGCAGATAGCCGATGTTACAAGGAATAACGTAAGCTACTCTACTTATAGCGCAACAACTTGTAACAGAACCAAATCATGGAAGTCACCGCGGACCTCGAAGGAAGTCGCGGGCTACAGCTAGTATATAAAAAATGTCGAATCGAGTGTAGTATGCAGGGCCGCATTGCCCTTAATCGACGTTTAGAGGCGAGTCGCGTGCGGCAAGTGGCCAGGAAGTCGGTAGGAAGTGACAATTAGGTTTGCTAAGCCACATTTTACGCTAATAGCGACGACGAAAGGCGTGCAATAATTATACCTATATTGGATATTTTGTCAAAGATAATAAAGTGGCCAAGGGCGTGTCAAGTCACGCTTATATAGAAGAGTTCCGTATCTGATACACGGTAATGTATATTTCAAGTAACTTCAAAACGTCGCTAAAAATAATTTCCCTAATGAGTTTTTAGGATGTCTATTCAAATATTACTCCCACTGACGAATTAAACCAAAATGTATAAAGATGATTTTGTCAAAATTTTGATGAAATCATCCTTTGATCTTCAGAAGTTTGGTAACGATCGATTCAACGCCCGTTTCTTTTTTTTTCTACTTTGTGACGTATTTTGTGTACAAATTTCTACATATTACTCCCACTGACGAATTAAACCAAAATGTATAAAGATGATTTTGTCAAAATTTTGATGAAATCATCTTTTGATCTCCAGAAGTTTGGTAGCGATCGATTCAACGCCCGTTTCTTTTTTTTTCTACTTTGTGACGTATTTTGTGTACAAATTTCTACATATTATTCCCACTGACGAATTAAACCAAAATGTATAAAGATGATTTTGTCAAAATTTTGATGAAATCATCCTTTGATCTTCAGAAGTTTGGTAACGATCGATTCAACGCCCGTTTCTTTTTTTTTCTACTTTGTGACGTATTTTGTGTACAAATTTCTACATATTATTTTGTAAAATAATGTTACTCATGCGAAGTCGGAGCAAGTCGTTACATATTTGTACTCTAATATATGATGTGCCAATTAAAATATATTTTTTGACGTGATAACGTCTTAGAAATCAATGAACGCTGGCATGCAGGCGTCATAAAAAAGCTTGACTCATTGTCACGTTCTGTCTGAGCCGAGCGTGCAAGTGAGAGTGCGGATCAAGCAATATAGAGGCACGATCGGCCTAAGCGTTCGGCGTTACCGCGTGAAAGTGTCGTCCGAAAACCGACTTTAAAGACAACCAATTTTTTTCCTAATAGAAAAACATACCGTATTCATGGAGTTTTTAATTGGGAACGGCTTAGACAACCAATGACTTTCCGCGGCGGAAACACAACATTAACTTGGGAAATTCAATTATAAGTTCTAGAGAGTTTTGGGTAATGAGAAAATAAACCATCTTTATTGACTTCCAACGTTTAATTCGACTCTATCAATTATTTGAAAACGATTCTATCAATTATTTGAAGACGGTGAGCTTGACCGTACAGGCTACGCTCTACATTAGATAGACGAAATTACATCGCGTCGCGGTTCAAAATGTGTGGTTTAATCAACAGTGTAAACAAATAAATGTGATTCCTAGCTATATTCAATTGAAGTGCAACACGAGAAGTCGTGCGGCTGAGCTCGTAATTAAGAAAGCCCAAAAAACCTGGCTTACGGAGGAATCGCGTCACTGGTTTACGGTAAGAGACAATCTCAAATGCCATATTAAAGTTCTTTACATGGAATTGTCTTTTAAATTACATATAATAGAATTGGATTATTTAGTTAAAAAAGCTCTAGATATGGCAGAATTAGAAGTCGAGGATAGAATTTTAACTCAAAACAGAAAATTACGCCAATTAGTCTATAAAAAATCTAATATCCCCAAGAATAAGAAAGTTAAATCAAACAAAACTTGCGATAAAAATTCTCATTCATTTTATCTTCGTGTTAAATATCTAACAGATATTTCGCTTTCGAAAGATCAAATGACGCTTTTAGAAAAAGGTTTGAAATATAATGCAGCAACAAATATTTCAAACAAATCTTTGGAAACTCTTGCGGTAGATGCCGAGATGTCCGTAGTGTTGAACAAAATGGATAACGTCGTTAAAAGCTTAGTCGTAAATGACCTTAGATCTACTCACACCTCTCGCTCAGTCAACCCAGAGATGAGAGTGTTAAAATCGATAGAGAAAACGATCACTGATAACAATCTTGTGATTTCTAAAGCTGATAAAGGGAGTGGTCTAAGAGTGGGGAGGCCTCTGCCCAGCAGTGGGACATTATGGGCAAATAAAAAAAGGCATATGGGGGATTCCGCGAATACTTGACCCGAATAAGGCTAGGACAAAAATATATACAGATGATATATAGATATATGTATATATTTGTAGATCTAAATACAAACCTGCACTCTCTGCACAGATCTCTTCAAATTGGTCTGTATATACGGATAGAACACATCATAATCGAAAGGGTCTATTTTCTGCCTCAAAAATTCACAAACATCCTGCGAGAACTCCATGGCTTTCTTGTTCTCTCTCGGCACCATTAGTAGGGTCACATGACGTACATCCATCAACAATTGAAGCGCGCATCTCTGATTTATGTCCGTCTCTTTCTCTCTTATCACCCCGTTGTAGTGTGCGAAAGTGATAGCAGTAGCCATCTCTATGAAGCGAGTGTGTATTTCTATGGGCAGGGTGTGAGGGACAACCTCGTCCAGGATACGGCTGACAGAGTAGAGATACTCCTGAAGCTTTAGGGAAGGACCCGCGGGAACCTTTATGGTGGACTCGATGGGGTTGCCGTCCTCGTCCTTCTCCTCGATTTTGATGACGTCCCATTGCTGAAATAAATAAATAAATAGTTTTTTTTTTAAAGAATATGAGGAATACTTTTTAGGTATGTCTAATACTATAAAAAATTTAATAGTATTTTTTTGAGTAAACTTTTTGTTTTTTTTTTTTTTCAAAGAATGTGAGGAATACTTTTTAGGTATGTCTAATACTATAAAAAATTTATTAGTATTTTTTTGAGTAAACTTTTTGTTTTTTTTTTCAAAGAATGTGAGGAATACTTTTTAGGTATGTCTAATACTATAAAAAATGTATTAGTATTTTTTTAGTAAACTTTTTGTTTTTTTTTTTCAAAGAATATGAGGAATACTTTTTAGGTATGTCTAATACTATAAAAAAATTATTAGTATTTTTTTGAGTAAACTTTTTGTTTTTTTTTTAAGAATATTAGGAATACTTTTTAGGTATGTCTAATATTTTATCCTCCACCAACCCTTATGTTATATTTTATATTATGATTATGATCGGGTGTGTCGATATCTTAGTCGAGACTCGAGGTGGGAATCGAACCCACGACCCCCGGAGCAGAAGGCAGGGTCACTGCCCACTGCGCCAACGGGCCAGTAAGTATAGATAAAATATGTTAAAATGTCGATTATATCATGTAACAACCTGAGATTGTAAGTTTCCAATGATTACAGTATACAATAGTCAAGTTTATTAATTTATGCACATTGGAAAATATAATTCCAGAAGTAATAATTTAATGGTAGGCAATTAAAATATCAGCTTATGTAAGATATTGCATAACCTTACAACATATCTATATAGATAAGTTGTAACATTTAAAAAAATTATAACCTACAACATATCTATATAGGTATGTTGTAGTTTATAATTTTTTTAAGTGTTTGTTGTTATTTCTAAATGACTACTTTTGATTATTTTTTTGTGTAATAAAATCAGTAAATTCTGTTTGAACTTAATTTTAATTACAAACTGTTAGTGTTATAATATCTCTTTTTTGACTTTTATATGTGAAAGTGACCTTAATTAGTAACATGTGGATTAGTAACATGTGGATTAGTAGTAAAAATTACAGTGAATTAGTAACATTAATGTAGGCTCACTGTTTTACGAGCCGAAACACGGAGGAGGTCTAATATTTGATAAAAAAAACAAGTCTGAATCACTCATCTATCACCCGACCGCGTTAAGAACTGCTTAACCTATCGATCGAATCAAATGCCGGCCACTGATTGAGATACGGCCTAATAATAAAATATAATAATGCTGTTAACAAAAAATTATGTCTCGGAATAAAAAAAAAACTCAAGGTTCCATTTACATTTGTTGTGTCAAGTGTAACACAATCACAAGTCTAAGGAAATAAAATCTTATATTTAAACTAGCTGATACACGCGACTTCGCCCGCGTGAATGAATTCATTGTGAAAATTTGAGGGTTTTAACAGAATTTACATCGCTCCAGTTTTCGATTGTTTGTGTTGGGTGTAAAAGACATCGTACCGCAAACTTTTTGATAAGGATACATGTAATGAGAGATTACAGATATTTTCATCCTCATCCCATTCCTGAGCGCGCAATGTATCGTGAACATTGGGAAGCAATCGTTAACAAAATGTTGATGCGCAACTAGCACAGGTTTATATTTGATATCCGACCTCCTCCGTGTTTCGGAAGGCACGTAAAACAGTGGGACCCGATTAATGACACCATTTGATATTAGTCGTAAGGTTGTAGAAATCGTGGGGGTTCCGAGTATGACGTCAGATGGCAATCGGTCATCTTAACTCGCCCAACTGCCACATCATTTACAATCTAAGTGGACCCTGGTTTTTAACCGGGATAAAGCTCGGAAGAAGAAGAAAGACTTTATTCTATTGGTAGACAAAACAAGTCGAAGGCTGCGATATACATATTCATTTTTTGTGTACTTTATTTTACCTTAAGTGTATTTTTCTTACAACCATTTTCCCATTATTATTTGGGATCCTCTCATTTTCCTGCGCCAACATAATCTACCTTGGGTTGTCCGGTCAAGCAATTCAGCTTTTTCCTTTATGTGTATAGTTAAAATAATGAAAACTTCAAAAGCTCAACGGAAGAAGGAATGCACTGAAATTCACAAGGTACCCGGTTCAAATCTCGAAACCGCTAGGGTATCTACGGTTGGTAAAAGAAAATATGAGTTATACTTGAAAAGTATACCTAATATTATTTAAAAGAATTTAAAATTTAGTTTGTTTGGATTTGGCATTTTAATAAGAACTAACAATAGCCGGTTGATTTAAATTTAAACGCAAATCTTTAGATCTGCGTACTACATGCCTACTTAAGCTAAGTAAAAAAACTTAATTACTTATACGACATATTTGTCAATTAATATAATGCGGTCGTCATGACAGCTTTTGTCACCATCTTATAGTAAAATTTATACATGTGTGTATAAATCGTTTGGCATTAGTGTGCGTGTAGTTTTATTGTATTCGTTTAACATATTTATAATGCATATTTTATAAAAATATAAGTGTTCGCACACCCTCCTCCATATAAACTACTAGCTGTGCCCGTTACTTCGTCCGCGTAAAATTAGGGAAGGAAATAGATTCAATTTCAGCGTGATGATATATAGCCCATAGCCTTCTTCAATAAATGGGCTATCTAACACTGAAAGAATTTTTCAAATCGGACCAGTAGTTCCAGAGATTAACTCATTTTTGCAAACAAACAAACAAACTCTACATAGGCCTTCCCATAGTCATAGACGTCGACCATAAAATATAGTCTTGACCAATCTGCTTAGCATAGCATTCCATTATCTACAGAACTTTTAAAAAAATCATTGTATTTTTTTGTGAGCGGAATTCATACTAATTATAAAAAAACGGCTTTTAAACTCACGCGTATGCTATATTCGAATACCGATGTAGCATACGCGGGCAAAATAGTCTGGCAATCTCGATATAACATACGCGTGACTTTAAAAATCGTTGTATTTTATGGGACATCAATCGTACGCCGGCTCTTTTCCTATTATAAAATAGATTAATTCGGGATTCTATTAGGGGCACAAAGTTGACGATAACAATGGGGCTTATCGAGCTCAGAGGTAGAGGAAAGTAGAGTTTAATAACGCCTTAAGCAGGGAAACAACTTTTTGAAAAGAAACGCCAATATTGTTAGGAAATTTTCAAAGAGACAATAAAGCTTGCATGCGCAGACCCCTAAGCTACAGCTAGGGGAGATTATTTGATAAATTATATTAAAAATGTTGACAGAGGCTTAACGTGTTTATTTAAGGGGTGTTTTAGGGAGATTTACTAAATTTAAAATGTAATAAACGGGTTGCGATGTAACTAAATAGTCTGGAAGCCTAAAATCGAATCTACATACGTAGTTAAGAACTTTAATAGATCAACGGTTGAATCGGTATCCAAACGGTGGTCCGTAAGACGTAACCGGTTCAACTCTGAACTCATCGTGCCTACTTCTAGCACATCTATATTTACATTTAGTACAAGAGATCGCCGATGGTCCAAATTCGCCCAAAAACCTTTTAGCGTACAACGACATGTATTGTTCTATTCACAGAAAAATTAAATTCGGCAATTAATGTAACATACGGCTGTCACGATTACGCTTTGACATCAACCAATACGTGTGTGTGTAAATGGTGTAAATCGTCTGGCATTGGTGCGTGCGTGCGTACGTGCGTGCGTGCGTGCGTGCGTGCGTGTGTGTGTGCGTGCGTGCGTGTGTGCGTGTGTGTGCGCGCGCGTGTGTGTGTGTGTGTGTGTGTGTGTGTGTGTGTGTGTGTGTGTGTGTGTGTGTGTGTGTGTGTGTGTGAATAAAATGAAATTATAGCAGAAGGCTTCAGTCAAAAAAATTTAAGCCACGAAATTTAAAAAATCCATCAAATTCACACCGTCTAAGTTGTGACTTAAGTGGGTATACTATAGAATGTATTATAGAATATTATAAATATTATAGAATACTAGCCACCCTCCCTCGACTTCGCACGGGTTCAATTATAAATTATATCAACCAAAATATAAAAGTAGCCTTTGGCACCGAAAGATACTATAGCTTTTTACAGTTAGAGAATTTTCAAAATACGTACAGTAGAACGGAAGATTCTCCGGATATGTATTATTTATAATATGCATTAAGAAGTATAGATATATTCATATTCTAGACTTTTTTCTCATAAGTAATAGCCGCAACACGCGAATCGATAAATTGTTGCGATAAAATTGCACAGTCAAATCGCAACGATTTATCGATACGCGTGCAGCGGCCTACTACTTATTAGAAAAAAGTCTTTCAGCTCCGTACAGCCCTATATAAGCTTTACCACCACATTTCTTAACCTGATAAATCTGGAACTTGCATACTTCTGTGATGACTGTGGCTTTCTCCATTATCGATACAATATCCTCATGACGAAATATCTTAAAGGCTTTAAAATACCCCAAGGTTTATTTTAAGCATCACATTTCGCGTGAATCATTAACTTAAAAATTGTAACAAACTGTCCCAATTTCTTCTTTTAAAGTTTTTACTTTGTCATATATTAATGTTCACATGTCCATATTGGGCATGTGGCTTAAAGCCGTACCAACTGCTTTTACGTAGATGTCGAAAAGACGACTGAGGGTCTTCCAGTCGGCGGGCATTAACCAGCTGATTGTTAAGAATTTAGATATCATAGCATATTATCTTTTCTTTCATTCTTATCATATAAGATGTCATAAGCGTAAATTTTAAACATTACCGCCAGTATTTCCTCATCAGCGTAGCCAAATTTTGAGCATAATGCATCTATAAAAGCATCTAAAAGGCTCATCAAGGTTGTGTTAGTTTCATTGCTCCTACCCGTAAATATTTACCTTTATTATTATATTTTATAGAATTAAACTATATCTAACAATTTCAAAAATTGTTGTGCATCTTTAACTTCTTCAACTACTATATAGAATATGTAACGGTTTATATTGGTCTTCATATACTATTTTGCAGTTTTTAACTTAAGTTTCCCGATTCATTCTACACTATATAGAATATGTAACTTCTTCAACTACTATATAGAATATGTAACGGTTTATATTGGTCTTCATATACTATTTTGCAGTTTTTAACTTAGGTTTCCCTATTCATTCGCTTGCAGTCTTTTTCATGCAATGAACCTTAATTTTAGATTGTCACTGTATTTAATGACTCTTTAAGAAGACATATTAGATATTCATCGTCTATTTCTATCTCATTAAGAAAAACACTAAATGAGATTTAGTTTCGTTAGCGAAACCCTAGTGGTGCAGGTTATCGACTCTAGTTCGGTATGACGTCATACTTGTATAGACAAAGTCCGGAGTTCCGGTCGTACGGTTTTATAGCAGTGATTGGGGTTAGTACAGTACAGTGTAACGTATGGATAACATAAATATGCTATTTATACATATATAGATTGATGTATCTTATGTTATGCTATTTAAAAAAAAGTAGAATAAACTCTATGTTTGTCTTCGGCCAACCAATCCTTAGGCTCGGGCGTTTAATTTGACTCATTATAGTACGCAAGACAATAGCAGTATTGCCATAAAATATCCATACTAAATCCTTACAAACGAAACACCAAAATACTTAGGATTCCTAACAATATCTCCCTTCAAATATCCTTTAAAAACCTTTCCACTACAGAGCAAAACAGTTTTAGTTCATAACAACGTGCGATCAAACATATTGATGTCTAAGAAGTGTCCCAATTGAAGTGCGATGCGATAGCGCGATTTCAATTAGGACACTTTCATATGCCGGAGCCAGATATAGCTTAGTGTTTGTACATTTTTGTCCTTGAAGACTACAAAGTACTGCAAAACTTTGCTCAAGTACATAAAGTCCCCGGCCACACTACATGATCATTGAAATGAAACTGTTTTAGTTCGTAAAAACGTGCGATCAAACATGGATATGACATATTGATATCTAAGAACTGTCCCAATTGAAGTTCGATGCGATCGCGAATTCAGTTACGATACTTCATAGATATCATTATGTTAGATCAATTTTACGCGCAGTTTTCTTAATTTTTTTCTTTCATGAGAACTATTTTGTGACAAAAACAACAAACAAAAGAATTAGCGAAATCGATCCAACCGTTCATACGTGACGCCGTGGCCAAGGGAAATAGGATGTTTTATATAATATTTAAAAGTATCATATTGACCATAAAATATGGATTACAGTATGCCATAACACTATGAACGCTTTCTATTAATTCTCTTTTATTATTATCGTTTGTATTAAATTTAGTAACATTTTAATCGAACAAAATATTGAACCAAAAAACCTAACGTGATCTCATTTCATTAAGTATGAAGGTTATCTCAAATCATATCTTCTACATATATTTTTTTAATATATTGTATCTATTTTCACTCAGATCCTCCATATAAGTTAATATTTTTACATTTTGTACTTTAGCATAATATAATAATTTATAATTTTAAAATTATTAATTTCTATGTGTATAAATTTTATTAACAGAAAAATATAATATTTTTTAAACCCATCATAGACAGTATCAGTTTTATAGCTTAAACGAAAGCTTCAACTTTCTACAACTGTAGTACAAAAACTTTTTTTTTAATGATCGGCATAATAACTTCATTCATTCCTTTCCTAGAATTTTCGTTTTACTAACTGTATTCATTTTTAGCCGAGCAGGTAGTCAAAATTCATCTTTACGCCCCGTCTTGCTCACACTAAGTCTTTTTCATATATAGTTATCTCCCTTACGCCTGACAAAGATCCACATTTTTTGTCGGGCGGGTACGTACGTAAAAGAGACTGCTATATATATAACAGAGTTGGAATGAGCGAGAAAAATATATTAGCTTAAATCGCAGCACGCCGTAAAACTGCTTAGGACGTTTTAAATTTCCCGTAATAATCCTGCAATTAAACGATAATATTACCCATTTAAAATTTTAAAGAAATTCTTTTGTTATACAAAAGCAAAGTTTTAAAGTTTTAAGTCACTTCCATGAAATAATACTGTTATGTTATTATCTAGAATAATAAACTTATTGCCTGTCATAATAATAAAGGTTGTACCGACAAGATAGCAATGGAAAATCTAAATCCCGTGGAACTATTAATGTGAAATGGACCAGAAATATAAAGTCGCGGATTACAGCTTGTTTCAAATAAGAATATAAAAACCTTCATTCAGTTAAAATAAAATACTTATAAATATAAAATAGAATGCGCTGCAATAATAGAAATGCTTTTTAGGTAAAGCTTTCACCTGAAGCTAGTTCTATGATTAAGTTATTAATTGTCATGTTTGAACAAAAGATAGTTTACCAGTGTCACATTTTACGCCGGACCTAGGCATAGCTTCATTTGAATGATCATTTCAATGATCATGTAGTGTGGCCAGGGACTTTGTGTAGCTGCGCA
This sequence comes from Charaxes varanes, assembly GCA_024363005.1. Classification (NCBI taxonomy): domain Eukaryota; kingdom Metazoa; phylum Arthropoda; class Insecta; order Lepidoptera; family Nymphalidae; genus Charaxes; species Charaxes varanes. Next base: position 49,740 of record JANCMC010004801.1, on the reverse strand, counting down.
AAATTTTGTAGAACTTTGTAGTCTTCAAGGACAAAAATGTACAAACACTGAACTGTATCTGGCTCCGGTATTATAAAAAGGAAATGTTCTGTATATAATACTAGATGTTTCCTTCGATTTCGTCTACGTAAAATTAAGCTTGCACTAAGACCTTATTCTGGCTCTATCTAAAAATCCGACCTTAGCGGGTGTCTACTAACTATAAACTTCCTCCCTGTCAAATTTCATCTTTATACGTCCCGCAGTTTTCGAGATTTTGTGTAAGATGACCTTTAGCTTTTATAAAGATTTACATTTTAGACAGGACATATGTAATCTTTTTTTTTTAAAGAATTTTAGGAATAATTTTTTTTGGTATGTCTAATATTGCCTTTTTCCCCTCCTACTAAGCTTTTAGCTCCTATTTAAAGCTTGTATTAGGAGTGGGTGTGACAATACCCCATACATATCTAATCTATACTTAATATATAAAGCTGAAGAGTTTGTTTCTTTGCTTGCTTGAACGGGCTAATCTCAGGAACTACTGGTCCGATTTGAAATATTCTTTCAGTGTTAGACAGCCCAGTTATCGAGGAAGGCTATAGGCTATATATTATCAACACGCTAAAATTGAATCTATTTTTTTACCTAATTTTACGCGGACGAAGTCAAGGAAACACCTAGTAGAGTAAATACATCCATACATATATAAATATATATATACATAAACATTAAAGTGATATCATGATATTTCGAAAACCGCGGGACATATATAAAAAAAAAAAAAAAAAAATCTATTTAAAAAATATTATAAAAAAAAAAAAAGTAATGTTTATAAGTCATGGTGGGGAGAACACGGTTAAAGACATGGGTCTTCAGGCAGTTAGCCTACATTAAAAAAACACTTTTTGCCCTTTTCCCATTTGTAAGTTTGGGCACGGATGTTTTTTTATGATATTTTCTATTTGTCTTACTAAATAAAAAAGACATTATATAAAAAAAAAACTTTGAAATAACCGCTATCAATCAACGTCGAAATTTCGGTTGCGGTCTAATTAGATGTTATAATTAACCCAATTTATTATGTCCGTGAAAAGCTTTAAAAAAGGTTAACCTTACTTTTTTAATTAATTATTTTTATTATATCCATGTTCATACATATATACGTTATAATAAATTCTTAAGATGCTATATAAATTGGCTTATACAGATTTATGTAAATTAAGACATAAATTCTTTTTCTACCAAGCGCTATTCCGGTCTAGTAGGGTAGTATATTAAGGTCCGCTTAAATTGCAGAGGATGTGGCGGTATGGCCAGTTAAAATGACAGAATGCCATGTGACGTCATCCACGGAACCTTCACAATACCCACAAAGACTAATACTACATTAATCGGGGTGGCCCACGCGAACAGAGTCGCGGGGCGCAGCTAGTATTAGTATAGATATAGATTAATCCATAGCGATCATTTGCTGATAACTTTAAGATACGAGCATTATTTAGATTGGGCAGAATATATGCTTGCCCGTTTACTTATTACGCAAAAAAAAAATGCAGTGTCAAAAGTTTGAGTACGAATTGTTAGCGAACTCGGTTGACGCGGCTCGCAATTACGCCACTGCGTGTTCCCATCCTTCAAAGGGAGAATTCGAGAGTAATAGGATTTGTACATTGTGCCGTAACTCGATGTCAAAGAGCCCGGGACAAAGACAAATGTGGTGCCACAAACAATGTACTTTCTGATACACAATAAACCTACTTGTATGACAAATTGAAAAATTCGAGATGTTTCCTGTAATGCTGCACCTTTTTTTTACAGATATGAACACTGCCGCATATTATTTTTTTTTAATATTAGCAATCGTATTTCTTGCTGCGGCCTACGTTGTTTTACTTTTGCCTATTTTTAATGAAATTAAAAAAAATCATACTCAAAAAGAAAATCCACGATAGCTTAACGGTAGAAAGACGGTTAGCTCCGTAAGGTTCTTGGTTCACATTTATATGAAAAGTATGTTCTTATGAATAAAACATGCTTGTTTTGTATTTCAATTTTTTTTTTAAATTGTAATAAACTGTTTTGTTCTGTAGTTTTGATAGCTACCAATGTAATTAATTTATGCATGAAAAACTAAACTACTTTGCTTTAATCCGCGAATCAATACGAGGGAAAATCGGTGTAATGCTGCATCCCGAAAGCTACACCACCAAATCCGCCACCCAAAGCACAGCACTACACTTACTTTCCGATGTGCGTCAACGCACGTTTCGCTTCGACACTGAAGCATCATCAGGAGATAGACTCTACAAAGGTTATTTGTAAAGTATCGATGCATTTTAATAAGGTAAACGTGTCTGAACCTGTCGAAACAAAAATTACAATTGTGCAATAGTGAGAATAATTTATAGGATGTTATAGGTTGAAAAATTCGTAAAATAGAGGTAGGTTAATGATTCCGTCTATATTCTGCAATTATTCAAAATTCGTTATAAAAAAAGGATTTAATTAATATATTCGTAATGTAAAGGCATATTTAGCAATAGCTCATATCGACAGTTCTAGGGGCTTTTAAAAAATTCGTTACGTCCAGAAATTCGTTATATTGAGGCTTGTTGTATTAATGTTATGTATATATACATTTTATAGGGGTGGAGGGAGCGAGGCAGCATTTGTATGTAACAAATGATGAGGCCCACTGTATCTCGTTGGCTGATGTGGTCGCAGATAATCATATTTTTGAGAGATCGACCTCGATAATATTTCTAGTAGCGTCAGCAAAAAAAAAATATTCTTTATTCTCGTAACAAAATGGTGTGATACCTTTGAATCGTGAGTCCCTGACCCATGAACTAGATAAAACTGTGTTTCAGGAGCCAGTGCCCACCCTAAAGCTAGGTACATTTACCATTATATAGCAACTAAATAAAGAAAATAAGTAGACTCGACACTGAGGAGGTCGTGGCCTAATCAGTGGTCGGCATTTGAGTCGACCGCTAAGTTAAGTTGCTCTGGTTGCGACCGGGTGATAGATGGGTGTAGCATTCTTCCGTCTACATTAATCACGCCGATATATACTGAAATACAATTTTGAGCGGTCGAAAAAATTTACATAAATAATTTATGAGTAGCGTAAATACTAACCAAACCGCTCAAGAAGTAGTGGTAGTTTCTTCGTCCAAGGGTGACGTCGCGCACGTGCATTATCATAGTTTCCTTAGCCAGTTGAGTTCCAGAGTCCAAAATGACATATTTGTTGGTCCAGCGGTTGATCCTCTCGAGAGAGCTGAGGAAGGCAACCACGTCGGTCGCGTTGGTGACGCGTTTGACGTTAGTGATGCGGAACGACGCGTGACCTGGAGCCAGGCTTTGGTACAGCTGTTGAAGGCGTAGAAGACCTAAGGAGAATTTATATTCTTTAATATTTTTTATAATATAATATATTTTTTATATAATTTTTTTTCTTTTATTCATATTTGTACAGTTGTGTCAAAAATATTATTTAAAAAATCTTTTATGCTAGATAATAGTATCTCTATTGTGCTAGATAACAGACAATTGATAAACATATTTATAGACTAGCTGTGCCCACAACTTCGCGTAAAATTAGGTAAAAAAAATGGACTCAACTGTAGCGCAATGATATATAGCCTATAGCCTTCCACGATAAATCTTACCAGTAGTTCCTGAGATTTGCGCTTTCGAGAAAATAAAAAACAAACTCTTCAGCTTTATATATTACTATAGATACTATTTATATCAATATATTATGAATATACATAGCCAGACTTTGGGCGGGAATCGAACCCGCAACCTTAGAGTCGAAAGTTGTCTGTTTATCTACTTTAAATTGCTGACTCAAAAAAGGCTTTTAAAATTTGTGCATGTAACATTTTAAAGTTAATTTGACCCAGAGTCGGGACAATCTGAAAGAATAAAGACAAAAGCAATTCCATCCGAAGGGTCAAAGAAGACTCAGTAATTAATATTGTTAAACGTGGAATCCTCTTTAATGGTAATAATACCCCACCATTTGGGTATAATTAATTTTAATCTCGCTCCTGCTTGGTGTTGGTTAATTTGTGCGAAAAATTTTGCCACTTGGATATTTCTTTAAAAGTTTATAAGGATTTTATAAATAAATAAACGTTAAATAGTTTTGGAACAAAAAGTACCTGCTCAAATATGGGCTAAATTAAATTAATATTATGTTTTAATTTAAACTTTCGTCAACATCGGATCAGCCGTTCAGAAGATACAGAGAAGGAAAGACCAGCCATAGAGACAAATAGACAGCCAGGTAAAAAGTATTAATTCAGTATTAGCGGAATAAAAATATATATGGGTTGTATTCTTGAATAGAAGAAACCCTACTCATTGTGGACGATGATGGAAGTGAACGCTGAAATCTATTTCACTTTGTGAAGGAAAATTATCCACGAAGACGGAGTCCGGTCTGACGGAATTCCGGCGTTGTCGTTACGTGGACGTGATTCCTTTAGACACGATTTTCTTACATTGTATTCTAAATGGCCGTACCCAACCCGTAAGGCCGGTAAGGACTGATTGTTATTCAATAGTCGAGGACACAAATTGGTACATTTCCAACAAAACAATGCAGGGGGGATATAAAACAAAAACTTAATCGTGCGTATTTCTCATACCATTTCGAAATCTCCCACGAAGGTTGTTGTAGCCCCAAATTCCCAGCATTATAGTAGAGCGTTACAAACAACTAAATTGTAATATAACAGTTACTCTTTAATATTATTGTATACAATAATGTAAACGTCATTATTGAATATATAATTGTATATACAAATGTGATATATAAAGAGGATTTTATTTCAATATAAAGCTTTACCGTGAAGTTGGGAATTTGGGGTTACACCAATTTACGTGGGAGTTAAAGACTTATAGGTCTTCTCGTAGAGTACCTGGTCAATGTATAGAATCAATAGATAAATGATATAATGGGTTTGGTAGAAATCCACGAAGACTCGGTACTATCTTTGAACCTCTATCGGAAATCTATTGGATAACAAACCCCTTCTTAGCACTAGATTTACTCTCACTGAGGCATGTCTAGTATTATTGAGTCCTATGTACAATTGAAAACAAAAAATAACGTAACGTTATACTGCCTAATGTGTGTTAATGTAAATTAAGTTGATTATCCTCAAACATAGAAATAGTAAGTGGCCAGGAGGGTGTCAAGAAACGCTTATGTAGTAGAGTTCCGTATCAGATATGCGTTAAATTATTTGTAAAATATCTTCAAAAGTTATTGTCCGATTTGACTCAAAATCATTTACCAAATGAGTTTTTAGCATTTCCTTTAAATTTTCCATCAACATGGAAATTTTGAAGTCTCTACATCCTTCATCCGTATAGTTCCAAAATGCTTAACCCATCCTTGCAAAACACTTAAAAAGCTCGAAATTGGTATGCATAATAAAGAACATGTATGAAACTTGACCTCTATTTTAAAAAAGCTATTCAATAATATCCCACACGATGGGGTTGAATGAGCCTTTCCTAAAATGTTGTTCACATTTTTTATATTTTTATTAATTTTTGATACTAAAAATAAAATCTATACGCAATACACAACAGTATTAAATTTCATGCATTTCTGTTCCTAATTGCAGAAGTTAGATAGGTTAGGATATACATAGTAGTTAGGCAGACAGGCGGACAGACGGATAGAGCGAAACTATAAGAGTTCCTTGTATGAATATGGAAACCTAAGATACAATATCCGTGAAAACAAGATAAGATCTCCAATGAAAACTATAGTGGACTAACAGCAAGGCGAGAAAATAAACTCAACAATCTCAAAACTGACTTCCTTTTAAAACACACGTATCTTTTGTTTTGAAGGAAACTGTTCGAAGAGAACTTTGTCTCTTTCGGCAATCTCACGAATTCTTACAAGCTATTGCTTTTGTAACTTTTGAAGAATAACAATTGTAAATATTTGCGCACCTATTCCTTTTTATTCTCCATATTCCTGACCTTCCCACTTCTTTGAAAATGTAAATAAGGTCTTCTCTATACACTGATGGCTAAACGGCTGATTAAATATTTAAAGCACTAAAGCTGTGAAAGCGTAAAAAAGAAATTCTCAATTGCCTTTATAATAACAGTTAGGATATAAAAAGTTAATTCGAAACTATAAATAATGGTACGGGCGCCCCAGAGCCCATTTTGAATTTAACTCAAGCGCGTCAGAAAACCATATAAAAAAATTCCTTGCACCCTGTAATGTACACCCCACCAAATATGAATACAGGGGCGTACATTGAGTAAAGAATTTGACCTTTAGAAGAAGTCGAGCGTATCAGATAAGGGAAGTTAATTACACGGATATAAGTTTACATTCCAATAATCTGGCGAATTAAGCATGAAATAAGAAAATGGGAGAGTAATGACGTTATAAAAAAACCGTGACCTCGAAATATTCCTTCCCTACCATAAAGTTTTGCCTTCTTTGTTATAGCTGTTGAATAGAAATGCTACTATTTTCGTATCTAGTATCTTATAGAAACAAAGAAATAAAATGTATGATACGAAATCGAGTCTAAAAGCGAAAAGCAGCGTCTCGCTTTGAAACAGCTCTGATTGCTATGATTGTGTGGGCAACCTATCGCTGCTTTTAGCACAATCTTTTAAACCTTCTCCTTTAGCTGTAGCTGATGCCAAATAAGGTAAATAAAAAATATACGATCTTCACTTAGTTTGTATTATTTAGTTGAAAGTTACCACATTTTGGTAAGATCCTCTTCCGGCTAGTGTAACAGTAATGAATTATCGTGGGGCCCTTAAATTACTTACACCCCAGTCAAAGACAGACAAAACAAGAACTATTACAGACACGTAAAAAAAATGGTCGTGATATATACTCAAGCAAATAAAATACAGTAATAAGACAAATTTGACGCCAAATTTAAATGATAATGATGCTTGACAATATAAATCTCTACATTTCGTTAATAATACAATTCCGGGAAACTTAGGGGATACGAGAATGATCTTGAAAACTAAGCGACATCTTATACGGGTAGAATACAAAAGCGTAAAAGTGAGAACAACCACAGTGTTGTAAGTGGATATTAAGTGACAGATCTTGACATTCTGCTCTTTTGAGTATTTTAGAAACACTTTAAGCCAATTAGAGCATTTCACATATAATTTAATCAAGAATCTTGGCTCATTTTATAGTCATGAGATCTTACGTAGTTAATTTCTGCACACTTCGTTCGAAACTTTGCTGCTGTAATGAAAACTAATGTACAGAAATGCGATTATAGTTTCAGTTCTAAAGGTGTATATTAGGTATTGGAATAACGATTTTTAAGTTTGATGAAGTTTAATGCACGAAAGTAGGTTTCTTTGTTGTAAATATGGTTTTTGTAATATGAATTACTGTATCTTACGTAAGCCAAACGTACATTAAACAAACAGAAAGAAAAGCCTCAAACCGCAATAACACTTTCATAAGAATTTTTTGCCATGTTCCTTCCCCGAGAGATTTGAATTCGTTAAGTTCAACGCTTCCAAAAATTGCAATATCTGAAAGAGTCCGGTGATAAAATAGTGGCGTTGTAGGTAATATATTAAATCGGAATGCGAAATTTAATAACGGGGGTGGTCTAATATATTCGGAGTTCGGAAACTGTTCCCACGGACGTGCATTAAGCTTAATCGGGCGTGCATAACTATCTTCGCCGGGTGTAATGTGAAAGCAATAAAATTCATTATGGTTTGAGAAATGAATCCAGCCCTGAACGTTTGGCCGGAAGATCCGGGGTTTACATATTAAACCGGCTAGATAAAATGTGAGAGTTGATAAGGCCTGGTAGATACTCCATGGCAGGAAGAATCGGTAGTTTTCCTGCCTTAGAGCTATGATTTGGCATACATCGGTATGTTTGCTATATACACATTAATTGTACTTTGTATAGATAAATTCTTAATGCGGTTATCAAATAATGGCTATAAATAAACCTCATTGGCGACTCGATAACTTTATATAATAGTTTTAAATATAAAAAGTGGGAAACGGGCAGGTTAACGGTGCAATACCAGATGGTTCACAAATGCGCTGTAACATTCATAAATCATCATTTCTTTACCTACCTATAACACAGGCATTAAGTTGTCTACCTTAGGAACAGACGTCAGTGTGTCATATAGTCCTGTATATATTTATTATTATTTATTTAATGCTTCTAAACCACTCTTTCGTAGTCTAGTATAGAAAACTGATATAACGTGAGCCACTTTTAAGGCGTAGAAATTCAAAATGGCCGACAATCCGAGCACTTGAAAAACAAACAGTGACATCACCATCGATCGACCAAACAAGCCCGTTTGCGAATTTGTAAATTATTTAACAGTTATATTTGAATAAAGCTGCTCAAAGACTATAATATGTTTAACTGTAAAAATCTTAAATCATATAACAGTAGATGTCTGCACATATATTACCTAAAAAACTTAAGAGCGATTATAGAGTATATACTATAGTTCTTTTTAATCTATACTAATATAGTATAGATTAAAAAGAACCTTATACACCTATATAACATATACCTATATATCTATAATATATAGTATATAAAGCTGAAGAATTTGTTCGTTTACGTGAACTCGCCAAATCTAAGAAACTACAGGACCGATTTGAAAAATTCTTTCAATCTTAGATAGTCCATATATAGAAAAAGACAATAAGCTATATATCATCACGCTAAAAATACTAATACATAAAGCTGAAGAGTTTGTATGCTAGAACGCGCTTATCTCAGGAACTACTGGTCAGAATTGTAAAATTATTTCAGTGTTAGATATTTCATTTATCGAGGAAGGCTATAGGCTATATATCATCACGCTAAATGTCGTCACCCAATTTTACGCGGACGAAGTAGCGAGCACAGCTAGTTTAAAGTTTAAGCGCACCTCTAATGTAATTGATGCTTAGAATAAGTATCTATCTGCAAGAGAAAATCCCGTTAAAATCCATATTTTTTGACCGTACAGAAATTTCGAAAACTTTAAATTGACGGAAATATTATGCGTTCTGACGTTTCAAATTCTGTGTCAATTCATTTTTGTTTTCTTTTTTTTTAAGAATACTTTTTGGGTATGTCTAATATTCCCTTTTCCCCCTCCTATTAAGCTTAAATTAAAAGCTTGTATTAGGAGTGGGTGCGACAATACCCCAACGGCGGTGGGGTTTGAACCCGATATTAATCCGGTCCCACTGTTTTACATGCCTGCCGAAACACGGAGGAGGTCGGATATCAAATGTAAACCAGTGCTAGAATGGGTCAAAAAAATATTTTTGACACAAAATCACAGTCCCTCAAAATCACGCCGGCGTTTGAGTACAGCGAATCGATTATTCGTGAGGCGAGGCCGTAGCAATGTTAATCCGCGTGTAACGGTGACATCATTCGCGCCATGTCGTGTGACAGCACGACACAATGTTGCCATATTCGTGCATGCGATTATCACTATATTTTTTGATGTTAGTAGAACAGGTTTTTAATTACATATAAATCAGATTGTGGTAGGTTTTTGTTTTATACTTTATTTTGAGATGATTACTAGTTATTTACCGTGTTCATACACGTGTATTTGTGTTGTGAGATGTTATTTTTTAATATGGTACGATTATGATATTAAAGATTGAACTTATTATGTCAACACATGTTGTTAATAATGAACACCGAAAGCTTTATTTTTACTGTGAAATTATAGAATATGCCCCCCTTTAACACGGTGCTCTTATAACGCATTAATATTGATCTATAATAGATAAGATATGCTGCGCATTCGGGGTCCCGCAAACGCGTTGTACGAAAATAATCCTGCAACGCGTTTTCCTATAATGTGGAATAAACCTACCGTGTCATAGGGGGGATTACAGTAAAATTTATTCAAACAAACTTTTATATAAGAGCTCTTGAATCGTCGTTTGTTTTCAAATTTACCAGCGATTCGGTAAAATGTAAAACTTTGGAAGAAACTCTATAATCATACGTTATTTAACTTGTTATAAGGAAGACCTCAGTTCAACCTATATCTTCTAAAGTAGGGCTTGCCAATGAAAAAGTTTACATGTCACTTAAAGTAAAGGCAAGACCGTAGTTTTCTTCCTAGCGTTTTCGCGTTCTAGTACCAGGGTCTGCTTTAGATTTCCCGAGGATTCGACTGTGGGGCGAGTTAAGTTGATTGAATGTCGTCTGACGTCTTCCCCGGAACCTCCAAAATCTCACGGCTAATATCACTCAGAGACATTAATCGGGAGCCACTGTTTTACGTGCCTTTCGATACATGATCGAATAATCTCGACTTATTTCTTAATACTGACAATCTGATTCAAAGCTGCATGTACCGTTTTTTTGGCAAGCAATGGAAGAAGTGTTTGAGATAAAACGAGAATCATCTCGTCTCCAATTGTATCATCATCATCAGATGATGATGCTGATGATGGTGATGATAAATAGCGGAATTTGACAAAGTATTAGTCCCAATAGAAAGTTACTGAATGAAAATCAGCGCCACGGTAAAACCCGTGGCATTAAGCAGAGACGGTGACTTTTTTATTCGAAAGAAAATAACGTCTTTTGTTTGCTGTAACTTTACGTGTTTTTAACCTACTTCAAAAAAAGGAGAAGGATCTCAATTCGATTGACATATATTTTTTATGTATGTACACCTAAGACGCTGAGATTTATGATCCGTTTTACGTGATTCTTTAGTTTTTGTCATTTGGTCCCATAAAAATTTAGCGTTGATTGGCCCAGAAATTTGCATATTAGGAACTTTTTAACGAATTTCTCCGTCATTTGTTAAATTATTTTGAAAACTCTTTTCTTTGTTTAATAAAATGCCTATCAATATATCTAGTAACAAGGTTTATCCCACTGAGTGGGTGCATTCTAAATGTTACAAAAATTGTTAATTGTTTTGTGGTAGTTATTAACAAGGCGCCCAAGTTTGCAATCGAGAAGCAAAACTAGTCGGTGTAAAATATAAAACCGAGACTCATCTGAGGGAAATTTTTCACAGCGCATCACTATTAAATTTAAAATATGATATCGGAAGTTTAATAGGGTTGAAAAAGAAATTTTATCGATATATATATTTTTAATAATTAACACCAAATACGCAATTTTAGCTTTGCTATTTAAGATAACAAATATATTGTATCTTGTAGATAAAATTCATTTTAATATTTACAGTAAAAATTAAGCTGAGTATAGCACCGAGGTGATCGTAGCTTAATCTGTGGTCGGCAATTAAGTTGATCGCTAGTTTAAGCAGTTATTACTATGGCCAGTTGATAGATGGGAGACCCATTTTAAGACTGGTCTTCAAATATTCTACCTCGTTCGTACTTCGTAAGCATTCCAGATTGTGGGGATTCCGGGGATGACGGCAGATGACAGTAATAAAACTATTTTGGCAGAAAAATGTCATGGGACCTTGCACCAGAAACCACTCTCTGGCAACGCATGAAAAACTCCACATATGATCATATATAATAACAATATCTATTATATCAACACGTGAATCGAATCTTTCGGTACTGTTGCGCAAGCTTAAAAATAAACTGACTGATTAAGTTTTAGGTCTAAAGTGAGTTAACGACACAGGCAGATACGTTTCAACGTCCTCGATCAGCCAACCAACGAATTATTACGATATCTCCATCTAGCATTGAGATACAGATATTTTTGTCTTTTCGACTAAAATAAGTTTTTAGTTAAAATGACAAACAAATAATAAATCATCATTTAAAAAAAACGTTTCGATATTATTAATCAATTCATTGACTATTACTAAAATACATAATTTATTGCTATAACGCCGTTTTTACCCAATTATAAGCGGTAAATGACAAAACATTTTTTGCGATTTCCCAATAAAACGTCTTTTTTGAATTACAAAATTAGACACTATTACAGTTTATATAGAGGAGGGTGTGCGAATGCCAACATAATTACAAAATATGCATTACAAATATATCGTATTACAAAAATAAAAACTCACGCACACACCCGTCAAACGATTTATACACACATGTATACATTTTATTATTGGACGATGTGAAAGTGTGATCGTGACAATCGTATGTTATATTAATTGTCAAATAGGAGATTATAATTATGTAGTTATGATTATGATGATGACACGATGATCCTCCATGACGAGTCCGTCAACGGCGACAGCTTAGCTTTAACGTCTGGAATGTGCAGGAATATGACTAGCGTAACCAAACTTGGTCTTGAAAATTCGGCTGCAAGGCCTGCAGAAAAGCTGACCGCTGCTATCGTACGTATAAGTATACGATGGCTTAGGCCTTTTTCCTTTGAAACCAAGTGATTAGAACATCTCGAAGCAAAACGCCAAATGCAAAAAAAAAAAAACATGTCGTTATACGCATGTGATACACAAAGAGGTTTGAGACCGAATAAACCACTGGGCGATCTCCAGTGTATATAAAAGCTAAAGGTCACCTAACACGAAATCTAGAAAACCAGGGGAAGTATATGAAATTGTTTCCTTAAATATCACTATATATCAGCAATTCGATTAAAATTTGATTTTTATTTTTCTATTAGACCTTGATACATAACTATCATATCACATATGTCGACACTAAGGAACTTCTTGAAAACGGGGTCACATATATTTCTATCGCCAGTAAGTACATGAGCGTCTAAAATTATTATATTCGTTTCACGATACAGACTTGCCTCGTTAGTGCGCGACATAAAAAAGTCATCGTTAACACGCTATACAGATATACACCTTTAATCCGAAGTATAGCATTCGTAGTACAATTATCTTTCAATAGTGCCCTTCGTAAAGTCCGGTAATGAAGGAATCACTGCGACAACGGCGGACGAATGTTTGAATAATCGTAGAATTAGTACGAAATACACAATCGTAATTTCGTAGTAAAGCCAATCCGATGTTAAATTGCAAATTGAAAGAGTTATTTTGTAATATTTTAATGAGCTCATGATAAAACGCGACATGATAATAGTCAGAGGGCCTAGCTCGAACATCTTCGATAGTTTTACTTACTTTTATGTTCGAAACCGAACGTCAAATAAAACACAAATGCTACCGTTTAACACAATTTAGTTGCTAAGTATTGCTAGCACGAATGAAATCAGAACTCGCTCGTATCGAATCCTCAACGTTACGGCCATGTAAGTCGTGTAAAATGTAAGCACGAACCTTCATTTGACGTTTCGATTCGAACCTAAGATTAAGTAAAACTATCGAGAATGTTCATGCTAGGCCCTCAATACGTTAACGCGCAATCGGTCGTCAATTTAATCATTTCAAAAGTCCTAAACACGATCAAATTGATTGCACCAAGAATATGATACTGGTATCAAATTATGAGCACATAACATAGTAATTCACCATCGATACATCACAAATAGCTAATTCAAATTTAGATATGTTCTTAGCAAGCGACATAGCAAATATCGTGCCGTTAACACGCGATACAGCATCGACTATATCGTTAATACGCCATACATATCCACAAGTATTATACATACAATAATTACAGTAATTGATAGAATCAGGCGTTACTTTGCGGAAATCCATGACATGCATGAGAAACTAAACTACTTTGCTTTATACGCAAGCACTACCTACGTATTCAGATTCGGAAAACAATGGGTACCTTCCTAATTGGTAACGTAATCTTGTTTAAATAAAGTCACGCGATCAAAATACACATTGTCACATTCTATTTATAGAGGCCGTTCTTTGAAGTGTTCCAAAACGTGATTCAGATTCTCCATAACAGAATAAAAATTGACGTCTGCTGGGTGAATCAGGGTGGTAGGCGGCAATTTGCTTGCGAAGTGCATTTGCTTTTATTTCTAGATTGTTTTTAAACGACTTCAAAAAAAGAAGAGGTTCTCAATTCAATTGTATGTTTCGTTTAATTTTTTAGTATGTATGTTTCGCGATTACTCCGCTATCTATGAACCGATTTTAATGATTCCTTTTTACTTGGGTAGGCCATACTTCAGAGGTGGTTTCATATAAATTTTATGACAACCGGTCAAGCGATTTTTGAGAAATCAATAAAATTCTAAAAAATTATATACATTTTTATAATCTGTCATTGCAGCATTGAGTTTAGTTGGCCTACCCATATCATATATAGACAAAATATATCTGCTTTCCACTAAGTATTGTAAAATAAAGAATTTTTAAATAAAAAGAAACCCGCTTTTAAAAAACTCTAAGGAACTAACAAGCAAAAAAATAATGAGTACTTTCCTACGATTGCTTAGTAGAGACCTACTCATGTGTTTAAGTCGGTACCTTCTGCATTGGTTTAGCGGGGCAACTTTTTGGCTTGGTACCGACTTCAACCCTTGAGTACGTGTCTAGTAAGTAATCGCAAGAAAGTAATAATTATTTTTGCTTTTTAGTTCCTAGAGTTTTTTGAAAGCGGTTTTCTTTTTGTTTAAAAATACTTTATTGGTTTCGGTGATCAGTTCTAACATTTGAAAAATTCTTTCTGCGTTACATAGCCCATTTATCGAGGAAGGCTATTGGCTATATACCATCACGCTAAGACTAATAGGAGCGGAGCACTAATGAAGAATGTTTCAAAATCGGCGGTTGTTTCCCCTTTTGAGAGCTTCTGCTGCGTGCGCTGCGTAAACGGTTAAAGTTTAGAAAAAATCATGCATGACGGAATTGTTCCTCTATAAAAGTTCTTAATAAGAAAATAAAAATCGACTGAATAAAACGGAAAAAATAATCAAATGGCGCGCATTGTATAACACTGTAAAACTTTGACACTTAATATTTAGAAAGAAAATATTAACAAATGGAAATAGACAGTGATGTAGATGAAAGAAAAGTAAATTACGCATCTTGCGTAAGTGAGCAATTGATGCACTTGTTTTAATTTAGTACCCCGAGTGCATAATTAATGAGTTACTTTGCGCTCTGTACAAATATGTACTTAAAAAGTAAATTGGTACTGTTATTAAGCTAGCATTGTTTGTTAGCAGCTCAAAGAATGGCCTAAAATCGGACAGTACAGCCACTGGATATGACATCAGCCAGTTTATCAGCAAGAGAAACAGCCATGAGTTACCTAAATTAAAGCTGTAACACGTGAACTAAATTCAAACACAAATCTATCAGACCGCCCATTTAGATCGGGCCATAGGAAATGCAGCATAAATAAGAAAACCGCAATTCCAGAATTGGACGGGTTTCGATGAGCATATTTCGCTGCATTTTCCAAATTCTACAATATTTCAATGCATTGAACATTATTTGAAATCATGCCATAACACTTTTGTTAGGTTCAAAGTTGTGAACAATTTTACAAATTCTATTTCGGACTGTATTCAACCGACTTCAAAAGAGGAGAAGGTTCTCAATTCGACTGTTCTCAATCGGGATACTTTTATATAAATACTCTTTTAATAACATCTATGATGTACTGGTAGGTTTCCTAGTGTTCTTATTTTAATTTATTTTCTTTAATTTTTTTCTCCTTGATTTGTATTCAGTTTCGGTATTTATTTATTTTTTATTTTTTTTTATAGGTTAAGCAGGCAAACGAGCAAACGGATCAACCGAGATCAGGTGATCAGCGTCGTCCATGGACACCTGCAGCACCAGAGGATCTGGTAGTGCGTTGCCGGCTTCTAAGGAATTAATTAATCCGCCCTTTAAAAATTCGCATGTCATAGGATTGTGGGAACACCCTCGTTCAAAATTTAGCTGATCTTGTGATGATCTTGTGATATGCTTACAATAAGTTAAAGACCCGATTTTGATGAGGCTATAAAAGAACATTCTCTCCACCCCTAATTCAAAAATTTTGACAACAGGTTAAATAAGTTAGTAAGTTACATTAAAACTAAAAAAAATATATAGTATACATAAGTGCGATGATTTGGATGCCTTTACGGGGAATCGTGGATGAAATTGGCCCAAGAAGTCTTTGTCCAGCCATGGGGATAATAGGATTATTAAAAAAATATATTTTAATAGTCTATGGTTATTGGATTACTACTTACTATCTGGAATGTGGACATTGTTCCGATCGTTGTCTCAGTCAATGGTCTTATGGCGAAGATGGTCTTATAGCGAAGAGCTTTAATAAACAATTACAAAAGTTCGCTCGCTTTGGATCAAGAGTCGGACACAGAAAGCGGTATTGGTGTGACGGCATGTATTGTGAGGAAGTATCTCAATCTGGAACCCGGTTGCTAAAGTCCGTGCGCCGTTGCCGGCGTATATCTATTTTTTAAATAATTTTAAATATTTGTATTTTATTTATAATAAACTAATTGTGCACGCGACTTCGTCTCAGTAAAATTAGGTAAAGGAAATTATGCATGTAGGTTCAATTTTAGCGTGCCTTCCTTGATTTATCTAACACTGAAAGAATTTTCCAAATCGGATCAACAGTTTCTGAGATTATCGCGTTCAAGTAAACAAACAAGTTCTTCATCTTTATATATTAGTATATATTTATTTTATAATAGGAATTTTGAATAAATAAGAGTGTATGATTAGTAAGTTTTTGCTCCGCATTACACCTTAGGGTCTTCCAATGAAAGAGCATATACATATTTATAAAAGTGTAGTCGTGTGTAGTTAGCCGAATTAGGTCACATAGATTTTCAAAGACGAGAGCTAGGAAGCTATTGTGGGAGTCCGGAGATTCCTTGCAAATACGTTTGAAACGTTTGTGGATTTTGTAAAATCATTGTAGGATTTGGTAAGGAAATTCAGCTGCCGGTATTAGTCCAAACAATTCCTGAGAACGCTCTGTATGCTCATAAATACTGATTGTGTTTGTTTGCAAATTTTTCCTTGTTGCTACCAATAACCACAGTTCTTGTATTAATTTTCAATTACTGGTTTCTATGTTGATAATAAATACAAACAATCATTACTGTTTAAAATTTAGGTGAGTGCCCTAATGCCTCATGAGGTTAAAGTATGTGCTTTATAAAGCTTGAGAAATAGGGTTGAACAATCACAAGGAATGTGTTTGAACGTTTCCAAGTCCTCGTGACAAAACCTGTAGACTTTTGATTGACATATACTGATGATATTTCTTCAGTCTTCACAACTCTCACGCGGTATTTAACAAGTAAACTCTTACCGTACGTAATAATTCCTTTTTAAGCTTTATTAGTCTGCAGCTGTGGTATATTTATTATTATTTATTTATCAACATATCCGGAAAAAAACGTTACAGTTCTCCAATTCGTCTTTTCGGTACCAAATACATATATATACACCAATTGTTTAAAACTAATAAAAACCTGTTCAATACAATGAATTGCCTATTGACTCAAAGATACTTTTAATTGATCTTATTATGTGAGCAGGCGGAATATGGAAAAAATGTAATTCCGGATATTTAATTATTAGATCATTAAGTAAACGGAATGCGCGAGTGAGAGGAGCTTGTATTCCCTGTTTGGTCTTTATTTAAATAATAATGCATATACATCATTTACTTAAAACTAATATATAACTAATAAAAACCTGTTAAATGCAACGAATTACCTGTTGACTCAAAGATACTTTTAATTGATCTTATTATCTGAGCTGGCGGTATATGGAAAAAATCTAATTCTGGATATTTAATTATTAGATCATTAAGTAAACGGAATTCGCGAGTAAGAGGAGCTTGTATTCCCTGTTTGGTCCTTATTTAAATAATAATAGATTTAAATACAAATAAATAATAGCGTGTGTTCTTGTTTCAGGTAAGAAATCTCCCATCAAGGAACTACAAAACCATTCTCAAGGAGAGAATCTTTCAAATAGCCGGTATGTTGAATGGTGTACGATTTCTTTTATATAACATATGTATGTAAATATAATGTGTTACATTAATATCATAATGAAGTATTCTATCTTTTCATGTTGTCTAAATTATCTCCTTTATTAGCGTAATAATCTTAACATTAACAACATTTTTAAGAAGAATATTAGGAATACTTTTTAGGTATGTCTAATATTCCCTTTTTCCCCTCCTACTAAGCTTAAATTAAAAGCTTGAATGCTGTCACGTCTAGTGATGGTGTTGTTGTCGCGTTTCGTTCGGTTTGTGAGACTTCCCGGCGGCCTAAACTCGTTATTAAGAGCCGGCAGCGCATCTGCTGGCCTTCTGGTCGTGCAGATGTCCATTGGCGCCGGTAGGTATTTCGGTGCCTGCTGCTTGCTCGTTTGCCCCCTTGTAACATAAAAAAAAATATCTTCTAATACTTTTAAAATCCTACGTTATCAGCTATCTTAGCCTCACGCGTAACGCCCTTGCATGAATCACGGCCTCCCTACAGTCGTTAGACTTTGATCAATGTAAAGCAATATTACAAATTTGCCAGATATTAAATTAGACAGCAAGACAGAGCAATTATTTACATAGAGTGCCATTCAGCTGCGTCCATTTTCATTATTAAACGAAATCGATATCTCGATGGCTCTTTCGATTATTACTCGGAATATTTTAATAGATAAGAAATAAATGCAAAATTGATGATTCCAACAGAGCTCCGGTATACTTTTTGTCGTAGCGTAGATATCGATAGAGAATTATTTTCAAATTTCCTTTATTTGTGAAAACACAGAAATTTAAACTGACAGACCTTATATTATAATATCATGTATTCTACCGCTATCGCGATTTACAAAAATGATTATATTAAAAAATAAAATAGATTAAAAATACCAATTACTTAATTGAAATGACTGGGCCGTTGGCGCAGTGGGCAGTGAACCTGCCTTCTGCTCCGGGGTCGTGGGTTCGATTTCCACCTCGAGTCTGGATGTATTATTCATATGTATGTATTTATATATTTACAAAAAAAATTTTGTATAACAGGCGGCTATTATCTATAACACAGGCATTAAGTTGTCTACCTTAGGAACAGACGTCCGTATGACATATAGTCGTGTATATATATTTATTTATTATTTATATACTTATGTGAAATATCATCCAATTTGTTTCACATTTAGATTCCTCTTCTTCCTAGCGATACCGCGGTCTATACCAGGGACCGCTTAAATTGTAGGGGATGTGGCTGTGGGCGAGTCAAGATGACAGACTACTGTCAAATATCATCCCCGAAACCCCAACAATCTGTACATTCTCACGACTAATATAGAGTAATCGCACCGCGGGATAGTTGGCGGTGAATTTCCCTGATCGTCCAAAGTTGAGTTGGATGCAAAGAGAGACGCCAGAAAATCGGCATTATCTCTTGCGTCATGGGCCAAGGAGCTATCGACCTTGTGCAGTGATGGAAGCGAAGGCATACAGATATTCCCTAGGGTAGCCTACGCGAGAGACCAGAACGCCCAAGTTCCTAACGGAAGATGAACTAATTTCTCACCAATTCTACCAATGGCGGATGCAGTAAATTATCCCATTTGATCATTTCTAAATATTTTTTGCCTACTTCTGCGTCTTGAGGCTAAGCGTCGCGCGTTGTTACGCAAGAGAAAAACTTTGTCATAGCTGTTCGTATACTCTGGCCGTTCTTTACGTAATGATAGAATTATAACTTCTCACAAATGCTGTTTTCGTATCAAAACACTGAACAAATAATTAATTTATATGAAACTCAGAACAATACAAACTAGATATTATCGGCAGCTATCCAATGTATCTAAAACCACGACAATTGGCTATTATTTTTATGATCTTCATGCTTTAGAGCCATCTTTAAAAACGGACCGAACTAATTTGTACATTTCTGTATGTATGTGTATGACAAGATTTAAAATCGCTTGGCAGTTGTCGCTGTGTTATAAATCTCAATAAACGCATAAATATAATAGTTTCATGTGTGTTATTAGAATATATTTATATCTATGTAGTAACAATTTTTGGCTGACGAATAAAGCCAATCTCCTAGTAGCATAAAAAATATTAAACCGTAAATATTATACCCAATTGTGAACTTTATCGATTCAAACTGCGAATATAGCCAATTTATGTTACCAAGTGCGGAAGGAGACAATTAAAAAAAGTCTTTAAATTCGCCTACTTAAGACTTCGCTCAAGTACTTCCCCACAACTTAATGAGATTTATCAAGGATTTATATGTATTGTGCCAGTCGTCTAATGAATAATACATTATATTATGTCGTGCAGATTATGTCCAACCTGCACAGTATGCTAGTGGAGGTGTCGGTGGTGTAGCTTTCGGGTTGCAACATTACACCGATTTTCCCTCGTATTCATTCGCGGATTAAAGCAAAGTAGTTTAACACTACATGACTTATGTCATATGGCAACACTAATAATACACAGTACATATTATATTTTATTAATATATAAAACTGAATGTTCTTTTTCCTAAGCGTCTTGGGACGGGTCATTTAGGCGAACCGAATTCGAGCTAAGGTTTAGAGAAGATTTACACCATCATATATTTTTATTTAATGAGCTTTTAGAAATTTAACCTTTTTTAAAATGTTTTAGAAGAAAGTGGATATAATAAGATTCGTTCATACTATACAGGGAGACAAAGGAAAAGAAAATATTAATTCATGAAGTGGCTAGAGCGTGTAAAATCACGTTTATATAGAAGGGTTCCGTATCTGATACGCGAAAAATGTATTTGTTAAATAACTTCAAAAGTAGTTGTCCGATTACGCTCATAATAATGTTTCTAATTTTTTGTAGCATGCATTATCAACATCTAATATGGTTTTGAAATCCTAGGGGGAACATTTTACGGGTCGACAAATGGATAGAGACGGAGCGAAACTCTAAGGGTTTATTGTGGGACTACGGAACCCTAGAAATCACAAACCCTTGAATTTTTTTATATAAAAAAATAACAATATTTTTAAAGAGTTATATATACTTTGGCAGACAGTCTGCACTACCCCCCTGACAAAATGTATGCAAAATTTAACGGTCGTTTACTTTGCTAATAAAGGCGTTAAAAACAAACACACATTTCCATACATAACTTAATGATATATATACATAAAAAGTACTATAAAACGCTGTAAAAAGTCGTTTAAACAAACAAGGTAGGAGGTAAAACAAACAAGTCAGTAATTTACGAGAGCCCCATCCGCCCTGTTTTTAATTAGGTACCTGCATATCTACCTTTGCTCATAAATAACGTGGATATCTGCAAATTGTACCTTTACATATAAACACCGACCATACAAGCTTTTGCTCAACTTATAAACCGCTGAATCGATTTAGATTAAATTTTGCGTGTACATATATTTCTACTATCGGGTGTCTTCCTGGAGGGGTACGGGGTACTACTGGGAGTACGGGCCTCGAGGTGAACCTCCTTGTCCGGGCATGTGTCTCACGGACAGCCGTAAATGCCCGGTGTTCTATTTTTGAAGTAACTTCCTCGGAATTCAGGGAATTTTACGAAAATTGCGCGAACGGGTCATCCGTTGTATGATATTTGGCACAGTTATGGTTTATATATTTTGTAATTAACACCAATATCTTAGAGGATATAGATTTAGTATATAATGGGATTTCTTTCTTTTTATTTTTTTTCATATAGAACTCTCTGTTTCACTTCTTAAGTAACTTCCTCGGAATTCAGGGAATTTTACGAAAATTGCGCGAACGGGTCATCCGTTGTATGATATTTGGCACAGATACAGTTTATATATGTTGTAATTAAGGCAAATATCTCGGAGGAAAAAGATTAAGTAGAGTTAGTCAGTATATAATGAGTGTGAAGTGATGAGAGTAATTCGTCATCAAACAAGACCACCTTCTATAGCCAACCTGTAATATGGAATACCTTTCCAAAAATGCCATCCAACCTTCGAAAATCGAGGTTGCACGCCCATTTTACAAGAACGCGTATGGATATCTTGAATACTCGAACTTATTCATATTCATGTAATTATGTATTAATTAATGATCAATCATAACAGCTGATAAATCTGAATTTTTACTGCAGGGAGAGTATATTTAACATTATCTAAGCGACCGATTTCTCAGTGGAAAGTAGCAACCAATAGTTGATCTATTTGACTATAATGTTTTTTTTTATAATATGACAAAGCTATAAGAAAATTATAGTATTTTGAGGAGGTCGTGGCTTAATCAGTGCTCGGCGTTTGAATCGATCGCTAGGTTAAGTAAGTCTTGCTGCGACCGGGTGATAGATGGGTGAATCATTTTAATACTGGTTTATATTTAAAATCCGACCGCCTTCGTTTTTCGGAAGGCACGTAAAACAGTAGGACCCGATTAATTTCACTGAGTGATATTAGTCGTGAGGTTGTAAAGATCGTGGGAGTTCCGAGGATGACGTCAGATGGCAATCGGTCATCCAAACTCGCCCCACAGCCACATCCTCTAGATCCTCTAGATCTAAGCGGATCCTGATACTAGACCGGGAAAACGCTAGGAGAGATAAGAAAATTATGATTTTATATAGTTTATGTATCTAAAATCTTAAACTCTAAACTCCAAATGTAAGATATATTCCACTTACTATAATAGAGTGGGAAATGTCGTATTTTTTTCTTATTTGGTATCGATTTCTTAGCCGATGATATGACACGAAGAACGGTGAGCGAACTGACAACGAGGAAATTGGGTTTACCTCCCTTGAAGGTCACTTCGGAAAACGAAAATACTAAGCGAATTTTAGAAGCGATTTGGGAACGTACCTGAAGTCTCTACATAGCATGCAAACTAAGTTGTCTTCTGTTTTTCTGACTGCCTCTGCTAACTCCTTCTAACATGTAACCGCTATACACGTTTCGATAAATCATAACGAAAAAACCGAACAGTTTTATCGATACGTGTGTATGAAAAATCGTTCTCGATTAAACTGCAAAGATTTGTTGCAACGATTTAATTAAGACTTGGACTTGAGTGCGTATTTTTTTTCTTTTGTGTTTATAATATATATGTATGTAAATTTATGTATTTGTGTGTGTAAGGTGATATGTAAGAATATTGATATGCTTATTTGACTGTATATATGTATATGTGTATGTATTGTTTTAATACTCTGTTTAATGTCTCTTATCGTTATATTTTTATATTATTTAATGTATTCTTACGCACCACCTACTGCTTTACCACTTCATATACTTCCTTGTCCTAAAGGTTGTGTGGAAGAAATCGCTCTTCAGCGATTTTGTACTTCTTTTCTTGCTGTATTTTACTTTCTTATGTGTTAATTTCTTTTGTGGTGTACAATAAAGCTCATAAATATTTAGATCACAATTGAGTCGTTCTTGAAGTAGAAAAAATTGATATACTTTTTTAATTGTCAAATTCATGCTCTGTTCTTCTATTTGGTGTTTGTGTCGTCAAAGCATTTAGGGAACAATGCAAAAGAAATTGCTACTACATCATTGCTACTGCGTTGTTGTCTGCGCGTTTTCGAACAAAGGAGTCGCGGTGCAAGCGCTGTAATTAAAAGTTTTTCACCAGTGAAAAAATCCAAAACATTGGGAACGCGATTGTGTAGCATGAAACAATTCCGATATTAAACATACCGAATGCAAAATACCTAGACTGAAAATCTGGCCGCATACAGTTACCTTGTACAAATACTTCAAGAATATTTCATAATAAGAACCAATATGCAAGCTCAGTATTGCCGTGGGCACACGACGCTGATTTGCAGCCTGCATCTTCTATCACATTATAAAAAAATCCTACACCAAGCAACACACTATTCTAAAACTAAAAAAACACAAAACTTATTCCTAACTGCTTAAATTTGAGGAAAAAAAAACTAGTAGTAATAACAGAAATAAATAAATAGAATACCGAATAAAAATAAACACAACAAAACAAAATCTCGGTTCTTCGTCACTTAATCTATATTTATGTGTATTATATTTATTACTATTTTTGTTTGTAAATTAGTTTTACAAATTATTCAATCTTTCGTATATAAATTTGGTTGCCTCAAACTGTAAAAGGAACTGATGCCGAGGATTGCTGATAACAAAATTGACAAATTTCTTTTGTATTTGATAAGTGAGGTATTCTTAAAAAAAAACCGGATGAACATTAGGGAAAAGATAAAAATAACTTCCATAAAAGCAAAAAAACAAAACGATTTGATAGCTCAAGAAAATGTTTGCATTAAATAGTGAAGAGAATTTTAGAAATAAGACTTTTTAAAGTTAAGGCTACATTCTCACTAAGCGTATCGCCAACCGCCGGATATGAACCGTCCCTTTTAGCCCCAGTATAAATGTGAATTCACTTTTCATTTATTGTTCCCGCCTTGCTAACAATACGCTCTAGCGTACTACACGTCACTGGTATGTAATAAAGAGCCGGCTTGTCTACATTCCGCCTGGATCCGTACTCTGAGCAACTATTCTATACATATAAGGCTGCGTTCAAATCAAGCGCAAAGTTAAACGCCGGCCTCGGTTTGGAAAGTTTGAGTATGAATGAATGACAATAAACTAAATAACTCGGTTCAGAGTTGATAGTTGATAATAGGTTTAGTTTAAAAGTGGTCTATAAGTTAGGGGCACTCCGTTTGGTGAGAAATAAAAGTTGGATAAGAATAGAACAATATTAAACTCCTTAACGCTCGCTCACAGTGGGCGGCTGATAAAACGTTTAGTTTGGTTGCCACCTAAGATAAAGCAAAGGCATTTTTAGTCTAACGACGCGGACGTATACTTAAAAGATTTCAAAGAAACGTTGTTCTTGGCGGCTGTTACCTATAACACAGGCATTAAGTTGTCTACCTTAGGAACAGACGTCCGTGTGTCATATAGTCCTGTATAAATATTTTTATTTATTTATATGGCATGGCTGTTGTTTTACGCGGCTTTAACGTGGTGGGTACTATGAGGATACCCACCCCCCTAATAGACTATTGACGTCACACTTTTATGGCCTATTGAGATCGAAAAGCTGATTATGTGATCCAATACGTTACTTACAAAAACAATGTATCAAAATCATATATTTTATAGACGCCAAATCACATTAGGGCGAAAATTGGCTTAAATTGAATGGCAGTGCCAATCACCTTTTTTGAAGGCTAGATCGGGGCCTTACGAGAACACTACCGAGACCCCACATTCAAAAGATACGTAATATCTTAGAAACTTAAAGTTAGAAGTACTACGAAGACAATGAAAAACATAAGGCACGTGTTACCGTAGTGTCTTAAACGGTGTAAGTGCAGGCATTCCTTTAAAAGTAGAGTGTCGCGACGCGAGAGTGTATTGTCTCACCTAACACTCCTGTCAACAAAGAACCACAGAATTAGCAGTTGTTTTACCGCTCCTTTAATTTAAACTTGCCGGTTACTTGGTACTTTCAATGATGTTCATTTGTTTATTTATTTTTATTTTTTCCTTGCTGTTTCCCGCGACTTCGTCCGCCGTAATACTTGCGAGAGTTCGCAAACCTTTTTAATCTGGTCCTGTAGAAAAATCCGTTCGTAGAAGAATTGGACTAACTTTAAACTATGTCCCTGTAAAATTTCATCCTTGCACGTCCAGTCGCTTTCGAGATTTCGTGATAGGAGAACTTTTGATTCTATATATAGATACGATAGGGGATAAACAGGCTAGCGTATATAACCTTAATATATAATGTCTTCTTCTTCCGACCGTTATTCCGGTTAAATTCCAGGGTCCGCTTAGTTTATAGAGGATGTGGCTGTGGGGCGAGTTAAAATGACCGATTGCCATCTGACGTCATCCTCGGAACTCCCACGATCTCTACAACCTTACGACTAATATCACAAAGTGACATTAATCGGGTCCCTCTGTTTTACGTGCCTTCCGAAACACGGAGGAGGTAGTGGTCTAAGAGAAGGAAGGCATTTGTCTAGCAGTGGGACATTACAGGCTAATTAAAAAAAAGTATAATAACAAAAATATTATTTGAATACTTTATCCCGAATATTATACAAGCATGAAAGTTTTTATCCTCCGTTCAAAATGACTCTCAAAAACAAATTATCCAGGAAATAAAACAGCATTTCATAAGCAAATTGGTGGCTTGAAGAAAAACAGGATGGAGCATTTAAGAAGAATGATCAGCACAAATGATTGTAACGACAATTTTGCCGTAATTTTAGTTGGCTTTACACAATAATAATCGGGTGTTCAGATCTCTCAGGGTTGTCTCTGTTTTTGTGTTTTATATGCAAATCTTCGTAATACTGATTTAGATTTTTCAACATCAGTATCAGTCTATGCACTTCGTTAGAATTGAATTTAATCATTCGGATTACATTTTTTCTCTATGGTACGCAACGTTGAAATCTGACAAAGGCCAAAAGATCGCGCCATCGGAGATATAGGGTTGAAACTTTAGGTTACGTACGGCAGACTGTGACTAGATGTCACGAGTCGAACCTGAGGCCCTAGCACGAATATTTCGAACCTTTCGAGTCGAAGATTCGACTTTGAAAATACTCGTGCTGGACGCACATCGGACCCTCTTTTGTGTCAACGCGGGTTGCATCAGCATTGATTAAAAACGTGACACGATAAAGACTTGCCTTCTGTGGACTTAGCACGAATATTTTCATCCTAAATACAGTCGAATCTTTGAATTGGAACGGTTCAAAATGTTCGTGCTAGGGCCTCTAGGCCAGACGTGCCCAATACCTATAAAGGGGGTACAAACAAAAAGATGGCTATACTTCATAGGGAGATCAGCAACCCTGGATTAGATGTTGGTAATCCAAACAGCATTGTTCTTGGAAACCCAACGTTTTAGTCGGCTTTTATTAAAAAATAGCAGTCAGACCGTCACGTATTTGGCACTGATTGCTTAAATATATGTCTATATATACATACTAGCTGTGCCCACGACTTCGTCCGCGTAAAATTAGTTTCTAAAACTGAAAGAATTTTTCAAATCGAACCAGTAGTTCCTGATATTAAAGCGTTCAAGCAAACGTCGTTATGGTCAAGTGTGCTGAAGTCGGTACCAAGCCAAATAGGTTCTCCGCTAAATTTATGCAGATGGCACCGACTTCAACACATTAGTAAGTGTCTACTAAATTGTATGAAAGTACTCTTTATTTTATGCTTTTTAGTTCCTCGTCTTTTTGTTTTTGAAGTCGGTTTTCTTTTTATTTAAAAATAATTTATAATTTGTCATCACATATCATTTTCAATTTTACTTATGTGTATACAAAACAATGTATGTTTTATTTTTTTATATTCTTTAAAATTAATGAGAAACTAAACTGCTTTGCTTCAATCCGCGAATGACAAAATTCGTAAAGATAATATATCAATTTGTTCAGTTGTCTTATAAATTGGAGCCCAGCTTATGAATTAACAATCTTTATAAACAAGTATATCTTGATGAATCTAGTTTTGTCCTAGTTTAGTTTTTCCTGCGTGTCATGGATTACTGCAGAGTAATGCCTGATTTTTTTCAAATTCTTTATTTGCCAGACTGTTTCAATGTTCTTATTGTTATAAGATATACAGTCTGCCATAAAATTATAAAATAAAATCAAATTCTATCAACTATCCATTGAAATTGCCATTAGAGAACATCAACTAAAAAGGGTGTAGTAAAGGGGAATAGGCAGGCAGCTGTACTGTAACTATAAAAATGTAACCAAATCTAAAGAAATTAAAGTCCTGACTCGCATGACTCGTTCGACCGACAAAGCAAATCTCGTATGTAGTAAGTCGAATGGCTGTATTTTTTCTATTCTCTTCCCACCATTTTGTTAATGTTGCATCACTCACCATTTACCATCCTATGTCTTGAGCAGCCTCACGGATACGTTGTTTTTAAAAAACCTACTTTTCCATCCCCTATTTTGGGGTGATCTAAAGGAACTAAAGATTGTAATTCTGCGCCAGACGCAGCGGACGGCGCGCGCGAGCCCGAGGAGAGCACTCGGGGGAAGAAGCGGAAACACGAGGACGACGACAACTGAGGGTTGCTTCGGCCGAGACATGTCTTACTAGTTCGTAAGTGTACAGCACCCGCAGCGGACAATAAGCGGCGAGCGGCGCGCCCCCCCGGCGACGCCGACAGAATGCGGATTTTCGTGAAAATAGTAGATATATTCAGCCTCCTTCAATTATTAGGGCTCGCCTCGCTTGCCGTCACACAATCCCACAACTTGAGCAGTTTTGTGGTGCGGTTTACTGAAAAACTATCACTCCTATAGATTTGTGCTCTAACATAGTAATTTAACTTCATATATAGATGTATTATCAGTCAAAAAAACAATATATGAAAAACTACGCAAGCTCTCACAAAGGTTACCCTTTTGCTAGTTACTAAAAATTGATTAGTTAACTATCTCAATGGAAAAGCCTCGTGCCACCAATAACATTTCGGCTCGGAGTTTGAACCGAGAAACTGACCGATCGAAGTCCATCTTAACAGCCTTAAGCTATTTAATTACTGATGATGGAGACCTATGTCTGTAGTTAGTCAAATTAAAATAAAAGAAGCATTTAAATGCATCATAAACAATCGCACAATTTACAAGATTTACGGCTAGAAGAATAATTTATATAATATCAATATATGAAACACTTGAGTCTATTTCTAGATATATTAGAAAATGAAATAACATTCGATTTTATTTAATGCGAGCTACTAATATACATAACGCCAGCCGCAATAGCACTGTAAAAAGACCTTGAGTAAATTGACTTTAACGCATAGTAGACAATCTGCAACTGAATTTAAGTGCTTACCAAAGAAATACTAAATGTTTAATTGGCACTATCTAACTTTAAGTAACGTAAAATTTTCAGATGCTTTTGTTAACCTTACCTCTTTGTATATTGACACCTTTTTATAGTGGTATAACATACTATATATAAGTGCCTTACATATAGTATGATATTAATGATTGGAATGGGGACGAATAGTCTAAAACTACAACGATTTTTCTAAGAAATTTTGAGAAGTTTATTCAACAGTATACCATTCTGTAGTATATATAATCTCCTCGTAGTCTCCGTTATCAAGCCCACGCAGTTTGCAAAGTTGATAAGAAAAACAAAGCATATTTTTCGAAATTACCTTATTTTGTACAGAAATTCATTAACAAAAATATCTTATTTTTGTGATGAAATCAGGTATAAACTTCAGAATTGAAAATTATCCATCGAGCTTTTGCCAAGTCTCACCTTGGTGTGCCTTTCCCACATATTTTTAAAGTGCATATACTAGGAATACCATTAATGCATAACATACTCGTTAACCCCTTTCCCCCCCCCCCCTCCGCAGTACTATTTTTAAAGCTCAATGAGGTCAGGTGTTTGTACCGAATTCCCTTTTGACTTACTAATACTAAGGATAGTATTGTATATATTAACATTGACCAAGACCGTATTCACGACACGCTTATATAGGTTCTGTATATGATACGCGGTAAAAGTATTTGTTTAATAACTTTAAAAGTTATTGTTTTATATCGCTCGATATGATTTCCTTAATGAGTTTGTTAGCCAGTCTTATCAACGTGGGAATCTTCAAGTGTCTACATTTAATAGTTTGGAAATCCTGGGGAGGGGGGGCACATTGCAGGCAGACACACCGAGCGAAACTATAAGAGCTACGGAACCCTAAAAATCAAGCAGGAAGTTTCTAAAGAAATCTATTAACATACAAATGCAATCCGTGCCATCCTTTTGTCATCTAACGTATCGGGTCATCCGTCAGCCCCGCTTAGATGGATGGGGGCGAACCCCGCGATCCCGTGCCCGGGAACTGGATCCCGGTTTACATTTGTAAATGGGTTTTAAAGATGGCCCCACCATTTTTCATACATTACCCGCTTTGACCTCGCGTCGATCTGTCTTTGGATCCGACATGACGGCGATGTAATAGATAGATAGAAGACGTCTCATTGTGTAATAGTTCAATATGTAATATTAATACAAGATTTCAAAGCTGCGATAGCTCAACGGTACAGTGGCGGTTTAAAATCCGTAAGATACACCGTTCAATCGTCAATCAAATCATCAATTTTTTTATATAATATTATTTTATTATATTTGTCAGTCATATTAGGGTTATCCTGTAAGTATACGGATAGGAATTTGATAAATAAAATAAATTTCAAAAATAATAATCAACACTGCTGGATTGTTATTTTCGGTTCGTATTTGATTCGATTTTAATTTCAAACCCTTACGAACAATAAATTAGGTACTTTTAAACTCTTTAAAACCAAGTAAATGGATATTTTTTTCGGTTCCGTTACATTACGTTATAATTTAAAGTTTTGAATTATAAACATAATATAAAAAAAACCTTGTCCTATAAATAAAAAAAAAAATAATAAAAATAAACCAAACATCTCCAAAATATCCAAACGCCGCAAATAATTGTAATCATAAATCAAAATGACATTCAATAGCCTTTGCCGGAAAACCGTTCTCGAGAAAAAAAAATTCGCAAGAAAGGGATACCTCGCTAATGTACGGTCATATCTGTTTGGATACAAAGGACGGAGTGTTCTTGACCCCCAAATGTGTCCCCGGGTCACCCTGGCTGCGGGTCCATGTTTAAGTATCACTCTGAAGATTGCCCAAATAAACTATAAGGGGCATTATCTTTGAACCTCTGTCCGTTATTATTCAAGCGTTTCTTGAAAGATTCCATTTTCAAAATGTTCTGAGTCTAACTCTTTTTGTCTATTCCTCGAAATATAGCATTTTTGTAAATATATATTTTATAAAATCCTTTTTTATGACATAATCAAGATAATAGTGAAATAATTCTGAAATAGTTTTGTCGGGTTAAGTATGATTTCAGAAATGATAAAAACATTATTTCTGAACGTTCTATTATTTTCACTTAACATCAGGTTCCACCTTCTACTCGTTTGTATAAGAATAAGAAAAGAATAAGAATAAGAAAATATTTATTTGCTATATCATTACACCGCATACAGAAACATGTAAATATTAAACAATATAATTTGTCTCCTATTACTATCAAAAACTCTATTCCTTATCATCTATTTCTTGTAAGATTCCATCTTTTAAATCATTATTTTTATTCAAACCCACATAATCGCGAAACAGTTATGTGTATTAAGTTGTGAATTCAGATTTCGAATAGTTACATCTTATTTTTAGAATTAAATAAAACATTCCTTCCGGTTTTTTTTTCTTATTAACTCTCCTTATACCTCTTATAATATGATTCAAAACAGCTGACAATTTTGTAAAACTACTCTAATCTATGCAGTTCAAATGGGTTATCTATGTAACTACCGCTAACAAAAATACTTTAATTATATACTAACTATTGTTATGCATTTCATGCACATATTAAGCGTATGAATAATGCGGTTTTATTCAAATTAAACTTAATCCGAAAATCAACCGAACGTTTTATAACACAAACGCGGCTTGACAGCGGACACCTGTCAACGTCACGTCAAGTCCCCGAGCGCCGCCATTTTATTTTAAAATGCAGATAACGAATGGTAGTAACGTGAGCCGTCCCGAGGCGCCAAACAACTTGCTGATTTATTTCATACCCGATATGATTTTACCGCAATTGAGCGCTCTCTACCCACCCTAACGTTTACTTACCGTACACCGACCACTTTGTTAAACAACTCCCTAGACTTTCGCGCGATTTTGACTCTTTTATTCGCGACAGCATGGCGTCAAATCGCTCGTACGCGAGGGGGCGAGTCGCCTAGTGAATTTTTTGCAGCAGCGTTGGCGAAAATCGTTATTTCAGTCACAGTAGGGTTCACGGCCAATTAAGCGAAGACAGTACGAGCTTTTTATGAAGCATAATAACCCTTGTATGCACGCGTTGATGGGCCACTCAGTCGGTGTCGAATGTCATCCACATTGTCGAATGCGACAACGCAAAAAAAATGCGCATCACGCATTCAGAAAAATTGCGTCAGCCGAGCCTTAATGAGTGAAGTAGATCGAAATAATCAACGGAATTAAAACTAAAACTAGACAACAACAAATTTTAGTTTGTTTTAATTTCCCGTTCTTAAAATAGTGCAAGCAAGGGTCACATGTTTTTGGAGTTTTACCATAAGTCATATATTTAAGTTATTACTCGGAGCATTGTTTTAGTAACATTCTGTTATATGATCTTATTAAATAAATAAAAAAATAATAATAATTAAAACAATCAAAGTATAAGCATAAATTCACATAGTACCCATTCGATAAAAAGCAATAAAACATACACATAAAACTATCAACGGATCGTACTAACATTTTGATATATTAAAGCACTAAAATACGTTAATTATTATAATAGCCGCTCACAACAGAACTAATTATTTATTGGAATATTGATAAATTATTGAGCTTTGTTCAACTATTTCGCTTACATTACACCGGCATAAATAACGCCGCTCAGCAAACCGCACGCCGGCCGCGATATAAAACATCACAATAAAATTGAGCGCGATCAAATTTTAGCGGCAATTTTAAGTTCACATAAAATTTAGCGCGACCGCGGAAATTAAACGCAATTTGCCGATATGGGCGTTATAGCTATGATTGTGCAGTAACTAAACGCAACGCGCACCACGCCTCTGCGGCTTTGTTGATTAGAAATAAAAGATTTAATATTATTCACGCTTCAGGGTTCCGTAGATTACAAGGAACCCTTATACTTGTCGTCCGCCTGTCCAATCTATTAGATGTAGAGGCTTTAAATTTTCCATGTTGACAGAACATGCTAAAAACTCATTATACCGGAGCTAGACATAGCTTCATATGAATGATCATTTCAATGATCATGTAGTGTGGCCGGGGACTTTGTGTAATTTCACAAAGTTTTGTAGAACTTTGTAGACGTCAGGTAAAAAATGTACAAACACTTTGAGCTATGTCTGGCTCCGGTATTAGAAAAAATATTTTGACCGAAATCGGACAATAACTTATGCAGTTCTGCAGCAAACACCTTTATCGCGTATCAGATACGAAACTCTTTTATATAAGCGTATCTTAACCCGCTCCTGGTAACTTTATTAAACATATGAAAATGAAAGTTTTGGAACGTTTGAAATTTAAACAAAATTTACTAATATTACACACGTACGTGACTTTAAAATAACTAAACGCAAACCTTTGGTCTCTGTGGATTTGTTCGCTGATATGATGATTACAACGAGTAATTTATTATTTTACACTTTTCAAATATAGAACGTAAATGTAATTGTCCTAAGCAGCTTTATTTATGCTCGTATCATAGAATCCATAGACCTCTATTTTTTTTTTTAGTTTTAAAGACGTTTCATGTTTTGATTTTTCTATCGTTACACTCTTTTTCTTCCTAGCGTTATCCCGGTCTAATACCAGGGTCTGCTTAAATTGCTGAGGATGGGGCTGTTGGGCGATTTAAGAATTGTTGACCGATTCCCCATCTGACGTCATCCTCGGAACCCCCACGATGTCTAGAACCTTACGACTAATATCACTATGTGACACTGTTTTACGTAACTTTCCAAAACACGGAGGTTGGATATCCAATATAAACCAGTGTTAGAATGAGTCACCCCTCTATCACCCGGTCGCAACCAGAGCTTCTTAACCTAGCGATCGACTCAAATGCCGACCACTGATTATACCACGACTTCCTCTATCGTTACAGACTCTGAACCAACCTAATAACTCTTCTACATGAGTTTAAAAACTAGTACAGTTATTTAATGTGGAATATATGTAGTTAAAATATAAACTTCAATACTTATGTCCCATTGAATCAATACTTATGTCCCAGAAAGCATTCTGCACTGGCGAGTAGAATGCTTTCTGTTTCCAGCTCGTTGAAGTAATATCTAAAGAATCCAAAAACTCCGAGTCCAACCACCTAATAGACATATTTATGCGTAACTAGGTGGTTCCAGTAACTTCGTAAGATTCAAGTGCCCTAAACCTTCTCAATCTGATCCGATAGAAAACCCCATTCTTAGCGGATTTCTACTAACTCCCTGACAAATTTCATGTTTGGACGTCCCGCGGTTTTCGAGATTTCACGTTAGGTGTTGACCTTTCGGTTTTTTTAATATGTAACATTATGTTTGTTGCCAAACTCCGAAACGGCTTGACCGATGCATATTTGGTAGGTCTGAGAATCGGTCGTGAACGATTTTTTAAAGAACTATGATAAGGATGATAAGGATGGCTCGTGTGGATGAAGTAGGAGGGTACCGCTAGTATATATAAAGATTCAAATGTATATTAATAAATAATGATTTTCAATAAGACCCGAAACTTCTCCCTGTTGAGGACTCAAAGCTTCTTAAAGGCTAATTTAGACTTCTCTTTCAAGTGACCGCAGAACTGACCTTGGCTCGATATCTGTACTCCCAGTATTCCGATGATGGCTAAGGCAACCAGGGGAGTTTTCTGAAATTGAGGAAAAGTGAAAAAGTATTGAAAGTGATCTTCTTAGAGTGTATAATATGAGGTGGATCAAGCTGCAATATTATTAACAATATTTAGAAAAATGTTAGCAAAGTCATGGATAGCCACGTGTAAAAATTAATACATGATTTTAAAAAATACGAAGAAATATTTTAAATCCTATTTATTAAATGTAAATTTACAGATACCAAATTATCCTGCAACACGCCATTTGCACGCGCAATTTATCACTTTTAACAATGATTGCGAGAAACGCGCAGTGGGCAGAAAACAATCGCCCGCAGCCAAAAAATATCGACACCGGTAAATCAACGTTTTACAGTAGCCATACTGAATGACAAGTAAATACTTTTTTCACAGATTACCGGACAACAAAGAGGAGTCATTAATTTTCTTTTGTCTATGATCGAGGACGACTGTTTCTCTCTTTGTATGAACTTTTCTGCTTACCAATTGTCTAGGGTATTGTCATTGTGTAAGAAACTATTATTCAAATATTTCGTGTTTGTAACACATATATTGTGTATTTTATAAAAATATTTATCCATTTATTAATACAATAAAATGAACACTAATCTGGCGAAGTTAAATCTATTTAAAAATCACAAATATAATTAATTTTATACGAATAGCAAGAAATAAAAAAATATTTTTGTTACATTACAAATAAAATTAATTAAATATATCATGTTTTTTTAACACTAGTCGACATTACGCCATATGAGATTTGATACCCCCATAAATAAGATTTGCCAAAAATAAGATGACTATCAAATAAAATTTGAAAACGCAATATTAAATAGAGCCTCAATAGCTCAACGGTATAAAGTTTGGACTGAAATCCGCAAGGTACCCGGTTCAAACCCAAGAGTCGTTAGGGTATTGTCGCACCCACTCCTAATACAAGCTTTTAATTTAAGCTTAGTAGGAGGGGAAAAAGGGAATATTAGACATAAAATCTAAGCAAATAGAATGCTATGATAAATATATTTCTGAATCTGAGTTGAAAATTAAGCGTAATAGCAGATTTTGTTGGACATTTGTGAAGAATTGTATACCCGATTCAATTTTTTTCCAAGATCGGTCAGGTAGTGATGGCAATGAGATCTGTGATATTTATAGCGATTATTTTAAATCTGTTTATGAAACACCAAGTAATTCTAACAAAATCCCTGATTTTACTTTCAATAATAATTTTAACATTATATATATATTTCACCTATAATTATAGAGAAATATTTAAAGAAACTAGATTTAAATAAAGATGACGGAGCAGATGAAGCAGTCGGTTTACAGTTAAAGGATTCTGCTCATCATTTGTATCAGTTTCCTCAGGCGTTCCTCTGGGTTCTCACCTTGGCCCATTGCTTTTTAATTTATTTATTTATGATATTTCCCAAGCCATGAAACATTCGTCTGTCCTACTATTTGCTGATGATATGAAAATATTAAAAAGAATTGTTACGTCTAGAGATTGTTTACTTTTACAAGAGGACTTAAACAACTTATTCAGATATTGTAATGATAATTTACTTAAATTAAACGTCAAGAAATGTAATGTCATAACTTTCACCAGAAAAACGAATTATCTTATATATATGATTATAATTTTAATGGAGACCAAATTAACCGAGTTTCTGAGATACGAGACTTAGAGATCTTTCTTGGCAGTAAGTTGTCTTTTACTACACACATAAATAATATAGTTGCAAAAGCTTATAGAATGCTAGGATTTATTCTTAGAATTGCAAAGGAATTTAAAAGCGACAGTGCGTTAATTTTATTATACAACTCCCTTGTACGCTCAATCCTTGAATACGGATCTATAGCTTGGAATCCTTCTTATGAAGTCCGCATAAATGTTTTGAATAGGATCCAACGAAAGTTTATCAAGCATTTAACGTACAAGTGTCAGTTGTTGAATATTATTACCCCACCAATACATTCTTTGGAAAGATGTCGA
This sequence comes from Charaxes varanes, assembly GCA_024363005.1. Lineage (NCBI taxonomy): Eukaryota > Metazoa > Arthropoda > Insecta > Lepidoptera > Nymphalidae > Charaxes > Charaxes varanes. Next base: position 13,382 of record JANCMC010004801.1, on the reverse strand, counting down.
ATGTTGAGGGACCAAGTTTTCTTATTTAATAATTTGATCGACTCCCCTTATATTTTAAGTAATATTGGTCTTAGGTGTCCTAGACTAAGTGTTCGACACACGGCGGAAGTAAAACTTCTTTAGTTCCATATACTTTAACTTACATATGTGTTATACATGTGTGTGTCTTTGTGTGTATGCGCGTGCATGTGCGCCTGCGCGTGTGTGATATATGAAACGTAACTAGCTATGAAGGAAAGATAGAAAGAAAACGTGTCCTGGCAAGTGTCTCCCTTACCTCTACATTAATATACGAAACGTAATTCTCTCTCTATCTATCTCCATTAACTTATATCTCGCTCTCAACCTCCGTTCGCCTCGCCCGATCACACTTTTCGTTACGCTCTCGAGTCTCGACACGCATTTAACAGCTCACTCTCCAAGCAAGCGTGCTTGAAGAAATTTTACTTAGGAAAATACAAATTATTTGAAAACAATTTTTGTTTCTTACTCTATAAGAGTTAAATTAAAATCCATTTTTAATCAGTTCAATTACACGTAATTTGCGAGTCGACTGCTCATTGACTTTTGCACAGTTGTAGTTATTCATCATGCCGGTACAAATTGTAAAAAATTTCTTTATGAAAAGTGAATTTGACTCCGAGAAACCGAATATTGATCTTTTTGAATTCCATCCACAGATCAGATTTTTCCTTGTTTTCAATGGAATATTTTTTAACAACACCGAATCTAACCTCAGGTTTGACAAATTTGTAATGAATAAAAAAAAAATACATACAGAGTGAAAAAGACATCGTACCGCAAACATTGTGATAAGGCTACTTTTATAAGTCTTAAATAAAATCACAAAAATCATTCATCTCCTAAATAAGAAGTTACAGATATTGCCGTCCTCATCCCATTCTTGAGCGCGCAATGTATCCTGAACATTGGGAAGCAATCGTCAACAAAATGTTGACGCGCAAAACAACTCAACGACCCGCGCCGCGCTACCCCTGTTCCGTACTTTAAAGTTTTATTTACATTGCGGTTTAATGCAAAAGTATTGAAGAAATTTGTTTGTGATTTAATATCGCATTGGGACAGATAGTAATAATGATATTATACAGTATTCAGTTAAAAAATAGTAAAAAAAATTGTACATTTCAAGAAAAAGCCGACGAAAAATTTCACCACTGGGGAGTCTAGAATCATGTACTGAACCCCGGGGACTTTGTGTAACTTCACAAAGTTTTGTAGAACTTTGTAGACTTCAAGGTCAAAAATTTACAAACACTTTGAGTTATGTCTGGCTCCGGTATTACAAATAGTGTTATTTCTACCTTAGAAACTTGTAAGTAACACTCAGTTCGTTTTGTTTTCTTATTTTTAAATAAGTTTACAATCAAATATTCATGTTCTCATAAGTAGAAGAACCCACGATGCAAATGTTATGTCAGCGGAAAAAACATTTGTCATCGTTAGTTAATTTTGCTGACTCACAGCTGAAACATAAAATGGAGTACCCATTGAACAAATTAATTGGTATTAATAAAGTAAAAACTACATCAATTGCGAAGTTTTAAACTGAATTTAAACCAGATAATAATTCAATTCAATATTTTTTGTATAAGTCATTCCATTACAGCTTGTGAACCGTTTTTTATCTTTACTTTTTGAGTCGTACGAGCTTCTGTATATGGGAAATGATACTTAGAGGTGGGGTAAAAAGATTTTTTTTTCAAAAAAATATGTATCATACCCCGTAGCGGCTATTTGATTGGTCAACACCTTATACAAATCTTCGAGCACAGCCACAACATCGGCAAAAAGGCTCCTTTCGGCCTTTCGCCGTCGAACATTTTGTCAGAACTTTCACGTCAAATTCTAAAAGTCTATAACTGTGCAGTTTGCAAGGAATTTATTGCGTAACACATGCCTACTGCGATATTTCAAACCAACACAAGTTAGGGGTTATAGCAAACTTATTTCTCAATGGCTGCTAACGCTTCATTGAACTGCGATCGTTTCAATAATGCAAAGGCAACGCATCTGAAAGTCCTTTATGTCTACGTCTACATTAACAAAACATTTTATTTACAAATAAATATAAATTATTAAAAAAAATATTCTCATAGTTGCAGTCAAAATGAAGAGGTTCATTTGTTCATGTCCTGCCTATATAGAGATTATTTCCGCAAATCACAGCGCACGCCGGCAACGTTTATCGTACGCCAAGGAGCGCACATAACGGCCGTTGTCTCGGCGGGGAGAGGTCAATTACGATCATTTTATAGTACGAAACAATATCAAAGGCAATGGCACTTCGGTGGCAACTCTTACAATCTCACTAATCACAAGACAAAATAAACACTTTATCGTATAACCTTAAACAATGTAATGCAACTGCAGAAACTTTTCCGCAAATAAAATAAAAGAAAAGAAACCTAAACAATGTGCTCAAACACATAAAGACCGGTAACTTTTTAAAACTTTTTTAGATACAGATCATCAAACCAACGTGATGAATTATAATTATTAAGTTGTATTTAAAGCGTATGCTCGATTTAACATTTAAGGCAAATTTGAAGAGTGGATAAGCTAAAAATATTTCGTTTATAATGGTCGTGACAATAAATAAGTATTTAAATAAAGTTCCTGTTCGGATAAATGTAAGTTTGATGGCAAAGTTGCTCAAAATTAGACGAACTTGAAAAAATATTAGAAGAAACAGTTTGAAGTAAACTACAAAATAAAGATTCCTGTCTTTGTTTAGTGTTGTATTTAGTATGCTACTAAAATCTATTTGATTTATGGACATTTCTAAATTCCAAAATTGTAAATTTAGCTGATAGCAACACCGTATCGCGGTCCATTAGCGCACGTTTACCTCAGCCGATGTGTCCCGGCATTCAATTAGGTTGATAGCATCGGGGCTGATAGTTTCTCTGGTGTATTTAACATTGTAACGTAACACTTGATTGGAAAAATAGTACTATTTTACAATCTAGTCATTAATACCAGATTGCTTAGCTGTAAGTGCGACTGGTAATGAATAAGATGGCCTCTTGAAATTTGTCTTTCTTCTAACCGTCGGATTAATTTAAACCTTTACAAACATTACGACTTATTTTATCATTCATTTATTCAGCTCCTAATACAATACAATAGCTTACATTAGAATTCTTCGGGCCCTTAAGCCTAAACGGCTTGTTTGGGCGCTGCACATTCTTCTCAAATACCATAATCTATAATTGATAGAATCATGCGTTATTTTGCGGAAATCTACATCTACAAAGGTTATTCGTAAAGTTTTTGTAAAACCTTTGTAGAATCTATCACCTGATGATGCTTCGGTGTCGGAACGAAACGTGCGTTGAGGCACATCGGAAAGTCAGTGTAGTGCTGTGCTTTGGTGGCGGATTCGGTGGTGTAGCTTTGCGGCCGCGGCCCCGCCCGCCCGCGCACCTACGCGCGGTACGGCCCGCCGTCCTACGTGTAGCGGCCCGCCGCCCCCCGACCCGCTTGTACTTTTAATGAGCTGTGATAGTTTAGATTTGAATTACGATACTTTAGCGACGCGGTTTCGTTCCCCTAGCGCTAGGTTAAGGCGGCCGGACGGCCCTTTCGGTTAAGAGTTCCGTGAGTGTCGATCGTGTATATAACGTCAGTTCGTTTCAATCGTTTCCATTTTGATGTATTTTTAGGCTAAACCTAGACCTATGTACGTTTTATATTTGTTCAACTTGAAGTGTAGTTAAAGTGCGTACCCAGTCTAAATTTCGCAGATGCACCGATGTTCGTGTGAGTCTTGAAGGAATCGAACTTTGTTATTGATATTCGTACGTTGTATTTAGTGACGCCGTCGCACCGTAATGTCTTGCAGTGATATGCCAAATACAGCAATGGTTATATTGTATAATATAAACGTTTCTTAATAAAAAAGTTATACAATTATTGTTGAAAATTTTCTAAATATTATAAAAGAGGGTAAGCAAATCATGGAAAAATAAATTATTTTTCAATGTATCCGTTTTCGTTTAATTTATGTAATACTAATGTGCAAAAAATGCCTCCTTTTTCGCAGTTCCGTTTGATTTCAAATTTAAATTAAAACGATTGTTTTATGCATTCAATACCCTTTCGGCTTACTTTAAAACAATGGCGAGCCCCTACAAAATAAAACAAGCTCTTTGTATCATAATTTTATTGACCAAATGTAAAGATTTTTATATAACAATATATATATAGATATATGATATAATAAAAATACAGGCTAAATTTTATATACAGAAGCATAAATATCAAATAATCTAAGTCAAAAATAGATTGATACTTTTGGCTAGAATATATTCTATGTAATAATTGCAACATACAATAATTATTATATTTTAACTTATTGATAACTTGCTTTACCCTGAGCTTGGTTTGTCTGTGTGATGTTAAGTATTGAGGATTTTCATTTTTTTCGTACGGAACCCCAATTATTTTTCTATAAGTAGCCTATGTCATTCTTTGTTACACCAGCTATCTACCAGTGAAAGTCCGTCACCCTGTATAGGATAACCGACAAAAAAATCATTACATACATGTCCTACTAATAATGGATGAACACAAGATGTTTGAAATTATGCAAAAAATCAGACAGTTAAAATAAACAAATAAAACAAAATTGCGATAATTGAAAATCAATAATAAAAATGAAATTAAATGTGAGTACACGTTAAAAATATAATGTCACAATTGAAACTAAGTACGTCAATAACAAAGGAATTAACAAAAAATAATTAGAATTAACAAGAAATAAAATTATAATAATAAATGAAAAAAATGTCATATTCATTTTATTTTTATTTTTTTATTTTATTAATGTTTGGGATACAAACAACATACTTAAAAATATATAGTTATACAAATAGTAATAGTTCTTAAGTCAATAAAGTTTCCACTATAAGGTAAGGATGTAATGAATTCACACTTCCTTAGATTTACTAATTTAGTGATAAATATGTAGAAAATAATACAAAGTTAGTAAGAAAAATGACTAAAAAGTATATTTTCAGGGACTGTGTGCAGACTGATAAGCGTGAGCGACCCAGTATACTGCACAGCTTTAGAGACTGCAGCCGGTGGAAGGGTAAGCTATTTTCTACTCAAAAAACCCTCTTAATCTTAGCTTTTAGGTAAAACTAGAGATCATCATCAACATTCACGTATCATATCTAAAACTATACAAAATTTTAATTCTATGTACAACGATTTTGTTTTGTTTGATAATTAATATAACATATACCCGGTCATCACCACTATGGTTTAACATGTGTGTGTGTGAAATGTAGACATGTGTGTATAAATCGTACGGCATTGGTGTGCGTGTGGTTTTATTTCAATACAATTTAATATATTTATAATGCATCTACATATAGAAAAGAAAGTTGTGTTTGTTACATTACTTATAACTCAAGAATAGCTGAACCGATTTGGTTGAAAATTGTTGGGGAGCTCAGAACTAGAACACGGACACGATACAAAAAAGTTACCAGTAGTTATTTTGAACATCAGAAACGGGAACGGAAGGGATCTTCCCTTCTATTCCTTTCCTTTTCGATCTCACCCCATATTTTTTCATAATCTAAAATTGAAATATTGGTTAATAATGTTGATAAAGCAGTTGAAGAGATGCCAAAACAAAGCTGTAGGCAAATAGACAGGGTAATAAACGCTTATAGAGGAATAATTATGATATCCCTTACCTTAGTCATATGGTCTATTTTTGTACGAACATTTTGGTTAGGAATAATCTTGTTAGACAATGCTGGATTCGTGATTAAATTTTTGATAACTCATCAGATGACTGTGTAAGACTCGGAGAACACAATGAAGATATGTTTTCATATAAAAGTATAACTGATGATTATAAAAGACAGACTGCGACTCGCGACTTTGTCTGCGTTGAATGCAACGAGTTTTTAAAATTTTAAGGGTTTAAAGGGTTTTTTGTTTGCGGAATCCCAATTTTTTGTTATAAGTATAGCAGTTGCGTATAGTACAGCAGGCCACATATTCTGTGTAACATCAGCTATTTGCCTGTGAATGTCCTTTCAAAATCGGTCCAGTCTTTCGGAGGTTATACGTAACAAAGAGACAGACAATAATTATTATAATTTAATCTGTGTTCTTGTCATTGGAATCTATAATATTTTCATAGGAATTTATTAAAAGAATTTTATGTCGACGTTAAAACAGACACTTCAATTAACATGTATTATTATATTATACCATCTTACATAACCAGTATCACTTGGCCGAACAAAAACAGATTTGATAAGATCAGCATTACTTTGCTAAATTGTTATAGATTTGACTTAGAATAGTGCCACTCCTATTTTCACAAAGATGACTAGTCGTCTACAAAAACAGAGTAGATAGACAACATATACCTTTAAATGTTTGCCTTACATAAATCTAACGAACGATTTGTTAAGTATTTCTTACTTCATAAATACTACTAATATTATAAATGCAAAAGTTTATACAAATGGATGTATGGATGTGGATGTATGTTTGACACTCTTTCACGAAAAACCTACTGAATGGATTTTAACAAAAATTTACAATAATACAGTTCATACATCAGAGTAACGCATAGGCTATAAATTATAAACATATTCTGTGAATTGTTCAAAATATAAGGATAAATGTCAAGTAAGTAGGAGAAAATTCTGCCATCTGCGAGTTATTCTGGCGTGCGCTGCAAAAACTACTTAAGACAACATTTACTTAGGAAAGTACAATTATCCGATTAGTGGTCATCATGTGTTCGATGGAAGTATAAACGAGGAACATATTATTTTTATAACTAATATAGCTATACACTTAGCCAGAACTCAAGTTTGGATTGGGCATGAGGATACCCCGATATTGATAGGGATCGAAGCTACTACTTTGAGTTAGCTATTTTACCACTAAGCAATGGAAGTTTACCTTCTCAAACGTTCTCAAGTTACTGATATTTAGTTTTTTGAGTTAATGATTTTAAAATTTTATGACCAAAGTGAGGTGAGACCAAGTGTGGTTCAAAGAAATTATACCAAGTAAGGGTGAAATAAATGGCGTCATTAGTATTCAAATTAACATATGACGTTGATGAGATTGATAATAACATTCTTAGGAGTTATTCTTTAGTCTTACATTTGCCAGTGATCACAGCAGTACCATAATATTGAGCAGGCGGATGCTGTAGTTCATCGACAGGAATGGAATTTTCGGTGTCGTTTTTTCTGTTATCCACGAGAAGAAATATTCGAATGTTGAAGTTCCATGCCTGGATTTATTCACAGACTTTTAGCACAGCATCATTCAATAGCTATCGTGACATACTATGTATCGTGTTCTAGGTTGAGGTCGAGAAACAATCCATCAATGCCGCCGGCTCTGAAATAACTTTTTTGTTGCCGAACAATTCTTATTGTCACACAATAATAGTTTCAGGTCTATACCTGCTTATTATGCCTTGTATAGTTGTCCATTGATCCCTTGATAAAAAACATTTTGATTTTACTTATCAAGTTTGGTTTAAATGAATTTTAATTTGGATGAGATCGCAAAATTTATTATAGCGAAATATAAACTTGTAGCGAAAAGCTTTGATCGACATTTTTAGCTGTTTCTTGAGTGATGTTCAAGAGCCAGTAGTAGTTATTGCTTTAGGCAGAGATATAAGTATTTAATAATGCAATAAGGCAAGGTTTCTCAGAATAAGTCAACAATATTTAACAATTCTAATAACTAATAGAATCAGGCGTTACTTTGCGGAAATCCATGACATGCATGAGAAACTAAACTACTTTGCTTTAATCCGCTAATGACCAGACTCGAGGTGGGAATCGAACCCACCACCCCCGGAGCAGAAGGCAGGGTCACTGCCCACTGCGCCAACGGGCCAACCAAATTGCTAGAAGATTCTGGTTACGTTTTGGATAAAAACGAAAGTGTCTCTATTAATCAATCGATCGTTGTTAAGTAGCGTCCAAAGTTGGCACTATCAAGTTCACTCGAACTCCGGGGATAGTAGCAACCCTAACTAATTCAATTAAGGCCATTCTAAACCCGTCGATGAGTCGCTAATAATGATAAGTTATTCAAACGTTATTTTAGTCAATGAACCGAGCTTTTAGCTACACTTAATTTGTACAGAAATTGTTTCAATAGTTTCTTTGTTAATTAAGGCCATTGTAAACCTGTCGATGAGTCGCTAATAATGATAAGTTGCTAAAACCTTATTATAGTTGACAAACCGGGCTTTTAGCTACACTTAATTTGTACACAAATTGTTTCAATAGTTTCTTCGTTAATTAAGGCCATTGTAAACCTGTCGATGAATTGCTAAAATGATAAGTTGCTCAAACGTTATTTTAGTTGATGAACCGAGCTTTTAGCTACACTTAATTTGTACACAAGTTGTTTAAATAGTTTCTTGGTTAATTAAGGCCATTGTAAACCTGTCGATGAGTCGCTAATAATGATAAGTTGCTAAAACCTTATTATAGTTGACAAACCGGGCTTTTAGCTACAGTTAATTTGTACAGAAATTGTTTCAATAGTTTCTTTGTTAATTAAGGCCATTGTAAACCTGTCGATGAATTGCTAAAATGATAAGTTGTTCAAACGTTATCATACTGGATGAAAGGAGTTTTTATCTACACTTAATTTGTATATAATTTGATTAAATAGTTTCTTGGTTAATTAAGGCCATTGAAAACCTGTCGATGAGTCGTTAATAATGATAATTTGCTGAAACGTTATTATAGTTGATGAACCGAGATTTTAGCTACACTTAATTAGAACACAAATTGTTTAAATAGTTTCTTGGTTAGTTAAGGCCATTCTAAACCTTTCAATTTGACTGGCCCGTTGGCGCAGTGGGCAGTAACCCTGCCTTCTGCTCCGGGGTCGTGGGTTCGATTCCCGCCTCGTTGTCTTTTTCTATTCTTTATCTTCTGTTTTGTGTACTATATATAAGTGGAAACTTGATTGGTTTAGGTGTTAATTTTATGTTTATCTATTTTTTATGAAGTACTGTACTGTTTGTTTCCTTAAAATAAAATAAAAATAAAAAGATATAATATGATAAATAATAAAGAAAGAAAAAATTATAAAAAAGAATGGATTTCTTTATAGAGCCAGAATAAGGCCTAAGGCAAGTTTAATTTTACACAGACGACGTCGCGAGAAACAGCTAGTTTTTCAGCCAAACTAATCGAGTATTATGACTATCGGAGGCCTATGGACAAATTTGCTGTGAGACGGTTCGCAAATGTGCTGCCAGTTTAAGAAATGTTTATGCTATGCGTATTAAAAGACGCTTCCTAGAAGACGGGGGTTTTTTGATTAATATGCCGGTGAATTTCGACATTTAAATTTCATTGTATTTTATCTTCAATGTAATATATATTTTTTTTTAATACAAAGTATTTAAAAAAAAATAATAATTTTTCAATTAAAAAACAACGAAACATTAATCACACAGCATTATCGCTCAATAATAAAATGTTATTTTGTTATCGAAAGGTATGGCGTGTGCAAAAGGGTCCTTCACGGATTTTTTTTTGCAAACGTACATTTATTATCTTTGAGAAGGATGTGTGATAAATTATGACATTTTGAATAGTGGCGTCGAATCCGGCGCCTAATTCAGTTTTATCAGGCCGCTCTTATCAATAAATTTAATTTAATTTTGACACTAAAGAATTCAACTTATTTATAGCCTCCTAAGCTCAACGGTAGAGGGATGGAGTAAAATCTGTGATGTGAATCAGTTCAATCTCCGAACCAGTCGAGGTATGGTTATGGGCCAATCTAACATATGCTTTTAAAATTCCTTCATCTTCTGGCCCGATGGCGCAGTGGGTAGGGAGCCTGCCTTCCACTCCCTGGTCGTGGGTTCGGAACATTCCCGCCTGGAGTCTGGGTGTATTATCTATATGTATGTATTTATATATTTGTAAAAAAATATTTGTGTACAACAGGCGGCTGTTACCTATAACACAGGCATTAAGTTGTCTACCTTAGGAACAGACGTCAATATAATTTATCAGTGGGCAGATTAGACTTTAAATTATTATCAAAAAGACATGTTTTTGATAAACAAGTGAATATGCTCACCATCTATAGCAGTAATTTGTCGGTCAGCGACGTCAAAGGTTTCCTAATTCTGTTTTTCCGCGGAGCGTGGGCGGAGTAATCGCGGGATCGTTACAGCTCCCGCCCTCGGGTAACGTTATTATTGTGAGATGGAGCGCGGAAAGAACATTTCATATTTCAGGTCGGACTAGAAGATTCGCACCCTGACTCCTCTGTACGTATAATCGTGCTCAGTCCGAACGTGAGCTTTAAATGATTAATTTAATTACACTTTTGTTAATATGTATTTGCTATAAGCCAAAGTACATCCTAAGTTTTAAAAAAAGTGGCCAAGACACGCTTATATGGAAGAGTTCCGTATGTGTATTCCATCATATATTGTCTTTATCTTATGCATGTTTCAAACTCAAGGGGGATAAAATGTGTGATGATAGTAATGACATACCAGTTGTAAGTCTGCTTTTCGTTAGTCTCGTAGTCTGCTTGTTTTGTTTCCTCCGCCTTATTTTACGTAAGATTTAAAAGAAGAGAAAGAAAGAAAAGTCAAAACATCTTTATTTATTATTAATTTTTATATAAACCGATTTAAATTTTAAATTACTTTTTTTATATTAATAAAAATACTAAATACTGAATTTTTTGCTATTTGTGAATAATTCCAATAGATACGATTCCTATTAGTCCGTGCCTCTTCTACATCGAATAGCTTGGAAATGCTGTGGGGGGAACCACTTTGCAAAACATTTTGAAGGCCAATTACTCGAAAATGATACCCATAACAAAAAAAAAAGCTGTATAAGAAACTTCCCTTTTATTTTATAAGAGCTATTGAATGATACTGCACACGATCGGGTTGAATGAGAAAAAAAGCTCCGCTTCCCTTGAAGGGGGGTCACCCCCAAAATGTGAAATGATTATAATAATAATGAATGACCACGTCTAAATGACACAAAGTATATTAAAATATATATATTTCTCAGGAGAATAATCGAAACACCTTGCAAGATTATGTCTTGTAGGACTATTATCTAAAATGTAATATTTAGGGAGCATTGCTACTTCGTGTCCAAATAAAATAACAATAAGGAAAGTATCTGTAACTGAACAACGTAAGTATCCAAATTTTATGCATGTATTAGAAATCAGCGATGAGATTATTTTCATGTTTGCAGTTGAGTTTACGAAGCAGTGATACAGGCTTTGGTTAAGTTTGAATATGTCGACATTTTAAAATTGTACAATTAAAAATTGTGCTACAATGTATATTTATGTACATGTTGCATATTAATGTATACAGTTGCGTTTAAGAAATACAAAAATTATAATGTTTAATGTGTATTTACAAATAGTGAAAATTTTAAACATCAGACATTTTATGCAAACGTTGATTGCCTAAAATCCTATTTGGTTGAATGAAAAATGAATTTTGATTTTTTAATAAACATACTAAATTGTTTAATTAATATTTTTTTTTTATTTTGCTGCAGTGTCTACAGTTGCTGAGTTTCAATATAGGTCCTGAGTAACAAGTTACTGGTTTATAAGATAAATTTATATTTATAGTTTAATCAATTTAGTGATTGACACACTAATAAGTCCTGAAGTCTTGAAGTAAATACTAGTGTGTCCAAAAAAATTCCGAAGAACATATTTAAATGGATGTATTCAAAAGTGTATCTATAAATAATATGTACACTGACAGTATTTGACAATTGCATCCGGTACTCTCTGCATATAGTACATGTTCGAACTGCTTTAGCTTTGGAATTTTTATTTGCAAAACCAACAATTTTGTTGGATATAACTCTCCACATCAAATTTGTAGAGAATTTTTTCCTTTAAAATGCTTTTTTTTTGATGCATTAAGTTCAATGGAAATGGCGAAATTCTTTTGTGATGCAAATCGATATATTTGTTAATTATTTTTAATAAATTAAAATTATTTAGATACCGCGTGCTTAGTCATAAACTGACCGATTGAATTTTAGGTTTAAGGTCACTAATTCAGTGATACAGGCAGCTTTGTTTCAATTTCCTCTATCTGCCACTCAACGAATTATTTCAATATCTCCATCCAATACAGAGGAACAACTATTTTTATATTTTTAACAAAAAACTTATTTGGGTTAAAAAGACAAACAAATAATAAAATACACGGTAGGTTTATTCCACATTATAGGAAAATGCGTTGTAGGATTATTCTCGTACAACGCGCTTGTACGACCCCTCATGCGCGGTATATAATATTATGTATATTATAGAATAATCTTAATGCGTTTTAAGCACCCTGCTTAGCACCGTGTTATAGAGGGTTTACAGTACCCTCATAACCTTTATAACTTTGAAGTTGTGAGGTGAAATTAAACAGGTACACGTCCCCACATATAGTACATTTAAGTTATTTACAATTATTTACACGGATCACAAGATAAATTTATAAATTAAATTAAAATATTTACACAGAAAATTATATACTCTAAAGCTAGTTGAATGGAAAAATGGGAATGACAATTATTTCGCTTGCACGTTCGTTACCTTAATTTCAAATTCAAAATAAATGTTTTCTGAAAGTGGCCAGATATCTCCACAAAGTAAAAGAATTCAGTAAGCAAATTGTGAATAAGAATTAATTACTTAGTCTAAAAAAATCAACAAGTTGTAAATTTGATGTAGATTCATTTAAAAAATTCAATTAAGTGTTGGTGAGAGATATTTGTTAAATATTATTTTATTTAGAAAGATTTAGACATATGTCAGACTCAATAGAAAATGTAGATTACTGCTTTTATACAATCAATGACCATTTAAAAAGACTGTAATTATTTGGTTAACTCAGAAACTGTTGCACGCCTAAAATGACAAGCTGGTGATTCTTTTTACGGTTAAGACCTATGTATTGTTGACTTTTTTATGCAATTGATGATTATCTATCTCTCTACTAACCGGAATTTCAATAAAAATTGAGATAAATTGTTCATGACTTTATGTCCAGCACTCACCAAACGCTTAATTTGAAAACCAGAAGATATTAAATTGTATACAATATGTCTATATGCCTAAAGATTGAAATTTATATAGATATTTCTTATTTTCTAAGGAATGGAAGTGCTGTAGTGGAAACGGCGGCACAAAATTTTTATTCAAATCGCGGATCAGACCAACCTGCTTTGATACTTTCCCGCTTTTTTCTCTCGGCTTATTAGCTTTTCTGTTTTTATCGTCAAATTTATTGGCCCGACAAACGTGCTCATTGGGAAGAA